>RJWJ010015844.1:0-35431 GCA_004363605.1 Indri indri
GAGTATAACAACTATTTCTATAGCATTTACATTGTATTAGGTGTTAAAAGTACAGCAATCTAGAGATGATTTAAAGTATACAGGAGGATGAGTGTAGGTTATGTGCAAATACTACACCATTTTTATATCAGGGACTTGAGCGTCCTGGATTTTGGTATCCGTAGGAGGTCCTGGAACCAATTCCCCACGGATCCTCGGGGACAACCGTACTTTGTTCCAGATGCTACGTGAAAGCCTTTGTAAGTCTTCAGGAATTTAACCCCCATAGAGTGGTTGTGAACTACCCCAGCTTGTTTTAATCCTCGAAATGACCAACTCTTACTCCTCCCATCCCCAACTAGATAGTATGATAAAGATCTTATTTTAGATGTTAAATATCCCTTCCTCTGGGGTCATTCCTGACCTCTAATCTAGGGAGAGCCCCCCACAATGTGTTCACACAGCCTATCATGGCATTGATCACATTGTCTTAATTGTTCACTTAATGTCACAGGGCTTGGCACCTAGAAGGGCTTCAGCATATGTTTGTTGAAGGAGAGAAGGAAGATCATTCGATGACACCCACTGAGTGAGTGCTCACTGTGGGGGTGGTCCCTGTACCATGGGCTTTGAAGAGAACAGGAAGGAGGCAGGAAAGGCCTGCCCTCCCCTACAGGAAAAGTCCCCAGGCTGTGATATTATTATTTCATGGGACTTCTACTTCACCTGTGGCGGTGCACATGCCTGTGAACGTGGTGTCAGAAAATCTAGACACTGTGAAGTCAAACAGCCACTAGACTGGTTGGGTGTCGGGTTAATATATTACCACAGTCCACACTAGCCAACGTACCTCTGTGACTCAGAAGACATTTATATTCTAGTTAAATAAAATAATTTTCAACTGAAGCATCTGGTGCCTGGAAGTTTGTTTCCTTGAGTCTCTAGAGAACTGAGGGGCTATTTTTGGTCTCTCTGATTTCTCTTAACTGGCATACTTTCAGTTACCATATAAATTTAAAAGGATGAACAATTCTTACCAGTAAAGGCAGGGGTTGGCCCCTTCATCAAACCGCCAAACAGCTCTCCCTGATCACAAGACACAGGTAGTATGAGACATTGAAACTGCCCAGGCAACCAAAATCCATTTTTTAAAAAAGGCTTAAACATTCTTTGAAATGGCAAACTACAAACAATTGACCTACTTTGCTTTTCCTCCTCATTTATTAATTTATACATTTTGTTTATTTAAAATGGTCACAAAATTAATGTCAGGGGCCTAGGCCTATAGTGCTTGGAGGAATGGGACAGCTGTATTGGCATAATAATGAATGAGTCACCTATTCTAAAAGCACCTGTGCTGGCCTCAAGGTTTTCCCAGCCCTCTGGGGACAACAAGCTGCCCTAAATGCAAATCCAGGGATGAGAACACTCAGATGCATTTGCAACTCCCTTGAAGAAAGGCAAAAGCACCAGCCTTGGGGGAGAACTCTGGGCAGCATCCCAGAGGCCAGGTGAGGTGGGGAAATGATTCATCAGACCTATTTGTATGGTTTTCTGGGAAGAAAATGCAAACGGACTTCTGGTCACCCACTTATGTAACTTGATTCCCACTTTTCCTTCTCCTCCCCCAAACTCATAGCTGTGCAATCGGTGGTGGTGGGTGAAATTGGAGGTGGCAGTGACTGCCTACCAGCATTTGTGATTTTCCCTCATTTACCCACCAGGCTACGTTGCCAAATATCCCTTATATCACCCCATACATTTCCTCCATAGCACGAAAGCAACAGAGAAAAAGGAACATACCCCGGAAGAGAGAAGATTGTAAATATCCCATTTTTATCTGTCTTTAATAAGTACAAAATTTTATGCTGTTTACCAAATAATCATTGCCTATCTAGACTATAAAAGATATATTATAATATAAATTGAACTGAATAATAAACAGAAAGAGCCTAATGGAGATTCATGCATAATATCTATGATGTGGGTAATTGTTCATTTTGATGGAAGTTTTGATTATCATTTGTTTATAATGATTACCTGAATCTATAGTTTCTTTCTAATTTTAATGCCCTTACATGGCTGTATTTTATTTACTATGTTCTGTAGTTGGAACTAATAACACAAAAAAGCTCGTGTGACTCAATTAGTTTATTTAAATTCAAAAGAAGCCTAAAAGCCTAATCTGTCACTTGCCTTAGAGTAGAGCTACTTGAGCCGCGTAGTTAATGTTGTAAATTAAGCCCTGATATAAATAACCACTTTATTCCCCTGCATTTTTACTTGCCCATATCCTTCCAGAGACACACTAGAGGAAGAAGAGGAGGTGGAGGCCAAACTTTAAACTCAGCCTTGGCCTACCTGACTCAGACCCATAAAAACCACGGACCAATAAAAATCAGCTCATTTACTCAAATCACAGCCTTTATTTTTTCCCTGCTTTCCAAAACAGGGAGAGGTTTTGAAACTGTAGGGAAAATGAGACTGGGAACATCTGATACACCCAGCCAGTTTAGTCACTTAGAGAATATCTGCTAAACAACTTACGCAGCACAAGGAACAAAACAGTGATCTGTTTGATCGAATTTTTCATTTCCAAGCTGGGTACACGGTGGGTACTTAATAAATCCTCCTAGACTTCATCGATTCTGACTTAATTCGCCACTTGTGCTGAATCTCCTCACGCCTCATCACGTAGACTTCTCATAATTCTCAGAACATATCTGGACCGTTACCAACATATAATACATCCCTGGTGTCACTGTTTACAGTAACTGCTGTTTTATGTGGCTTTCCCCTTTACTAGATAAGGAACATTCAAGGGGAAAATAGATGTGGGAGAAACACAGATAGCAATTTACACTTTTTTCCAAGCAACTTCTGCTGTCTCTCGGGCCCTAACAACCATCACAGGGAGTTGAGAGATGGGAATAAGATCAGCACCATTTGACGGATGAGAAAATTGAGGCACAGGCTATTATAAATTATTTGTAAAAGTTCGTATAACCACTATGGGATGAAGTCACAACCAGAATTCTGGGATTTCCCAGCTGTAATGCATAGTTGCTTTAAACTCTAGATTAGTCATGCCATGTTGATCAGCCCTGGCAAGTTTCAGCAGGGGCGATATCAAAGAAAAACAGATCTGAGGCTCTTTGAAGGCGTAAATGACCGAAGCTGGCACTGAGAACAAGAATAACAAGGGGTTAAAGAGTGTGGTAGGCCAGACAGAAGCACAGTGATAGGGAAACTGAGCAAGTACTGGAGAGGTTGTTTTCAATACCATGTATTTTTTCCTACTATGCAAAGAAAGTGTCAATAGCAATAGTAACAATGATGATGATGATAATGATGGTAATGATAAAGCTTAGAGAGTGCTTACTACGTGCCAGGAACTGTTCAGACATTTTGTATGCATTAACTCTTAATCCTTATCAAAAGGCTCTGAGGCAGGAACTATTACTATCACCATTTTACAGACGTGGCAACTGGAGGCTGCGAGGTCCCACTTGCCCAAGGTCCTGTGGCAAGAACCGCAAAGCTGAATTTTAAGTCCAAGTAGTCTGGTTCTGAGACTGTTCCCTTATTCATTAGTTTAAACTGCGTCTCCAGGAGAGGCTCCAAGACAGAACAGGCTTCAGGAATGTAACACCAGAGCAAGAGCATCTGTCCAGACCTTAGGGCTTCAAAAGCTGGTCTTGGGTGTGTGGAATGCAAGAAATCTGACAGGCTCTTCCATGACTTTTCCATGGCCAGCTTTGGGGTCCGGAGCAGGCTCCCAGACTCAAAGCGTCCCTGAAGGCTGCTTTCGGGGCATGTACCATCTGCCCTCAGTAGTAGATGACCACTTGCTGTTCCACAGCCTGGCCTGCTCGCTTGAAAACATCATCACATGCGGAAAGCAGCGAGTGGCCAAGACAGAACAGGAAGAGGCCAAATTCAGAAGATCAGGCTGTGAGTCCGGCCCTCAACCAGAATTATTTTTCCCCCAAAGGTTTTTCCTTTCAGTCTGCAGATCAATGACGCAGCCCACACAAAATCACAATTCAAATTACATATAAGTAATGCATACAGCAAGGGCCTATTTAACTGTTTGAATGGTAGATTATATAAAATCCATTGCTTTTCCCATGGAAAACTAATGGGATATAGTTGTCTGATAGCTATTCCTATGGGCAAAAACTCCTATTGTTAATGGGAGAGTCTTTAACGATCTTCTAATTAATCTGTTTTCTATTTGCTTCCATATTTTAATTGACTTTTTCAATTAGGAACATGCTAGAAAAAGATTGTAAAAATTACTTGTCTTAAAATAAGCAATTAGAAAAATTTTCATTTCTCAGTTATGCTTCTCCTCCTCACACCAACCTGATTCTGAAGTCTCTTAGCCCAACTGCATCTATTCTATCCCACGCCATGTAATTTAATGGCCATGCAATTCTAATAGCTCTGATCTGTTCTTCTGCCAAGTACATATCATAGTTGTTTAGCATCTTTCTTTATCCTGTTGAGAATCGACATGAGTACTCTGTATTAGCATCTTCCATGGTCGCTTATTTTAATAAACTTAATTCAGCTTGAAATTCTAACTTGATTGTAACCATCGCCCCTAATCTAAATATTCCCGGAGTAGAGATTATTCTTGTACGTAGAATAAACTGCACAAATCCAATGTATACTCCATCAGAATTCTGTTAGTGTTTTTAAACAGGTGATCTCCAAACAATAGAAACTATGATAAAATTAGAAATATAACATCTAACAAGCAGGGAAAGATTTAAATGTAACATAAGGCATAAATCTGATCTTGTTCTTCTCCTGCTTAAAAACTTTCAATGGCAATAAGTTCATATCCCTTTAGCCAGGTTCTCAAAGTTCTTGTTGTCTGGCTTCTGCCTACTGCTTCCTGCCTCATCCCTTATCACCTCCCATCCTCCTACCCACACCCCCTTCTGTGCTGTAGCCTTAAAAAAAACTGCTTGCCAGTCCCCAGATGCGACGTTCTCCTAGCACACTCTCCTCCTCTGAATGTTCTCATCATTTTAATCTTCCTCACGACGTACACATAAGCAACACACACACACACACACACACTTTGGCCACCACTCACTCCCTAGCCAAGTCCCTACTCATCCTTCAGGTCTGCAAATGCACTTCTCTAGAGACCTTCCCTGACCCACTGATCTCAGTTCTGACCCTCGCCCACCATCCTTTCTCAGCATACTTCTCCAGAGCACGTATCACAGTTTGTAATTAAGTCTTGATCTGTGACAGGATTTGGTTAACATCTGTTTTCTCTACAAGTATGCAGTCTTCATGAAGGAAGACACCATGTCTTGTTTTTCTTACCTTTGTTCAACTAGCACTGAGCACAATGCCTGGGATGTAGTAGGATCTCAATGAATGTTTGTTGAATGAATAAATGAATGAATGAGACCTTAGCCTGGAAATACACAACTACCTGCCGGTTGCAGACCTGGCATGTCCAACTTGGGGTGAGCAAAGCCCCCAAGGGTTTACATGACCCTTGAGCTAGTACCTGGTGTGGGTCCATCTGACTGGCCATGACCAGGGCTCCCAGCTTCCGGTTCCTGTAAGGCTCTGCACTCCGCAATGGCACACTCCCACCTCCAGCCCGCAGAAGCTGCACCATTCCCTATCACTAGACACTGGACCCTACCTCCCTTATCTCTCCAGAAACAGTGTTTTGCCAAGAACTAAAAGGAAGAGAAAGTTAAACCAAACTAAAACAAAAAACAAATCCCAAAAGCCACAGAAAGATTTTTCCAGGACATTTTTGTCTTTATTTCTTGGACTAAAACCAAGAGATACTATTTTTGACACCTCTGTTTTGTTTCACAGTGATATACAAAGATGTTTTAGGCTCCTACACGCTGCCCTCTCTCACTCCCTTGTGACAAGTTGCTTCGATAATCAACAGTTTCTGTACAATGATGCATATCCTGGCAAATCTTATTCCTTAACAAAAACTTCCTTACAAATTGTTCGCTGTCAAGTAGCTCATTATATTTTGACAATAGTGTTTCCATTAGGATTTTAGAATCCTATAGGATCCCTTATTAAAATTCTGCTACCTAGAGTCTCTCAGGGTTTGAATTAGTGTGCTTGAGACATCCCATGGTGCAACATTCTTCAACATATTAATACTAGATTGAGCTGGGATTCAGGGTTGTCTCTTTAAACATGGGTACTTGCAGAAATACCCTGTAGAACTGAAAATAATTTTAAACACAAAATACTTGAATAAATATCACTAAGTAGCTTTTATCATGTTTTAATGTGAAAGTTTATTCTATGGAAGAACCAAAGAGCCAATCAAAATACTTCTAAATTGGTGATCCCGTACTTACTGGAAACAAAATGCCATATAGAAATATTTTTCTTTCTTTGATAATAATAACATCATTTACTCAGTGCTTACTATTGCCGGGCATTTTTCTAAGCCTCGTGCATGTGTTAACTCGTTTAATCACACAACAGCACCAAGAGGAAGACACAATAATTATTTTCATTGTGCAAATGAAGAAAAAATTCAAGGAATTGCTCAAAGCCACACAGCTAGGAAAAGGCAGAGCCAAGTTATGAGCTGAGAACTGTGAGCTTAACTACTCCTCCATTCCCCCAGTGTGTGGGTACAGCCAAATAATCATTTTCCATTCCCAAATTCTCATATATGTTTTATTATATTTAATATTTTGTTATGCATCCTATTATTTTATGAAAGAGAATGCTAGATTTTTATCCTTCCTAGATGGTAACTATTGCTAATAAATAGCTTGGTATAGTGATATAATTGAGTCAGGTAGACCAAGATTTAAAATCTAGTTCTACCACTTACCAGTAAGGTGACCTTGGGAATGTTTCTTAATCTTCTGAGCCCATCTGCTATTTTGTTTTTAATTTTTTCTTAGAGACAGGGTCTCACTGTGCTATCCAGGCTGGAGTGCAGTGGTCTGATCGTAGCTCACCGCAGCCTCGAACTCCTCAACTCAAGCCATCCTCCTGCCTTGACCTCCCAACGTGCTGGGATTACAGGCATGAGCCACCGTGCCCAGCCTGCTAGCTGCTATTTGTGAAGTAGGGATCATTACTGCTGTTACAAGGAGAAAATGAGATAAATGTATACAAATTGCCTGGGATGTAGGTGATCAATAATATTCCTTAGTACAAGTATGTAAAGACACTAGGAAATGACATTAATTCTCATGAAAAAGAAGGTTCCATCGATAAATTACTAATTTGATGTCATAAACCATTTTCTATTAGCCAAAAATAGTTTACATAGTTCCCTAAAAGTCCCAGTTGTACTAAGGGATAATAGCATTTACAAGAAAATTGTATTCTTCCAGTCAAGTCAAAATTTGCATGTGTAGTTACAAAGCTACATTAAAAGACTAGTGATCGAATTGACAATTATATGAGTGAACAAAATTAAATAGCCATACAGATAGAAATGTGGACGTTTCACTAATTCCATTCCCGTTCTGCAGAACTCTCCTTTCCCCAATCTCTCCATTAGACCCATCTGTATGTTTATGTACATAGACCCGTAAGTGCACCTTGTATACATGAGCTTCTCTGGGTGTCCGCTTCCAAGTGCAGTGTTTGTTGCTAACTAGAGTTTGGATTGAGGTTGTTAGAGAGAAGCCTGTCATGGCTTATCCTCTATACAAGAATTGCATTCTGTTTAATCCTCCCACGACCAGCTGAAGGGCTATAACTATGTTCTGTTCCCCGTGACCACCTCCCGTCATAGATGATCAGATCGTATTTAGCCACCAGACACAAAGACAGCCATTCCAGAGACCTGTGTTGTACGTGCTGGCTCAATTGAAATGCTCTCTTGGAGATTTGATTTTAACAAACGGAGAGAGTCAATTGTCAAGGGAGGGAAGAAAGAGAAGTAAAGTAAGAGATGCCTGAAGCAAGTTGACAGGGCTGGAGGGACTGAGAAGTCACAAAGCAATGAGTAAAGTTAGAAGTAAAAATAAAAAAGATCAGATGTACAGAGAGAAGCAGATGGAGAGACAGAGATTCCTAGACTGCTTTGATTTAGAGTGGGTTCCAGTTGCAGTTCCAATTTACCTGTATCTTTCCGCTAGACCTTCCAACACTTGTCTGTGTGTTCGTACATAGGAGACTGAATGAAACATCCACAGTATGAACTTGAGACTAAGGAGATGCACTGACATTGCCCATTGTTATAGACTCTTATTAGCAGAAAACAAGGACCTGTTCATTTTGATGTCCTCGGCACCCACCTGGTTATCCTCCCCAAAGAGGGGGATGCAACTGCTAATGCTGCTAACAGCGGACCCTCAGGACAGCATCGGTTGATCAGCACAGACCACCAGGCCTGAGGACCCATGTCTTCCCTTCTCCATGGCGGAAGGGGAAGATTCAAACTCCAGAGAGGGAGCCTGAGCTGCCAAAAGTGCAGCTGAAATTAGTGGGAAGCAGAGTGAGAACTCCAGATGTTTAGAATTAGGATGACTATAAACAAATTCATTTCCCCAGATCCACCAAGCTTGCTTTGTAAAATTATTTTTATATCTGGTAAACAAATCCATATTCTCTTTTCTTGGTTGCAAATGGACTAATTCTTTAGAGAATGATAATACTCAAACTGGTTAACACAGTTTGCTATTCTTTCTCCAGAAAGTATATAATTCACACACTGACGTAATTCTCTCAACAAGTGTTTTGAAAACTTGGGGATTAAGTATAAACACTGCCATAGGCAATGACTCTTTGAGACTGGTTTTATGCACACCTGTTACCTAATTATTTTTCTGTTTGTTTTGCCAGCTTTAGCATCCAAATGTTACTTTAGCCATGAACTGTCTTCACTGTGGCACATCATGACATCAAATTCGATACTCCTGTCATGGGGCGGGGCAGGGATAATAGAGTGGTAGCTTTTGTGTTACAAAGTACCAGTTGCAGATGGTGATCTGAGTTCAGGCCTGGGACTTTCCCCTGTGCATATATCACCAAGAAATGTCCACCCCTGTATAATTGTTGCCTCTTCACCAATAAGTCGAAATAAAGGATGTCTTCAGCTAATATGGAGCACGCATTTAAAATTCTTGTTACTATCTCCACTGCACAAATTTGTCATAGAACTATTCATACTTGGATATCACTGTAGCATGTACAAATCAGTGTGTAGCAAGTTCAAAGACTCCTTTTGATGGGTCATAATGGACATGCTTCTCTGATTGCTTTCCATGCTGCAAAGGAGGAGGATCTTACCTTCACGCTCAGCAACCGCATTTCTTTGGAATGTATTGTCAGGGTTTAGAATCCATTTAAAAAAGAAAGAAAAGGAATTTTAAAAAAACCTCAGGAAGCTTCTCTGCTCAACAAGTTCAAGCAACCTTAATAATCATATAATATTTGGTTCACTCCTCCCCAGAATACACACACACAAACATACACACACGCATGCACACACACAAACATACACACACGCACACATACACACACACATAGGATCCTTGGCTTTGTGTGTATATAAGAAGCAATTGTGAAATGGTTGATGTTGGAGTTGCAAGCTACTTACAACAGTCCTAAAACCAAAGCATTCATTTTACAGGGCCGTTGTTCAAGAGAGAACTGCAAGTATCTTCACCCTCCGACACACTTAAAAACTCAACTGGAAATTAATGGGAGGAACAATTTGATCCAGCAAAAAACTGCAGCAGCGATGCTTGCCCAGCAGATGCAATTTATGTTTCCAGGAACACCACTTCATCCAGTGGTGAGTACATCTTATCTAATGATGGCCTGGGTGATTAAAGTGTTGGTACGGGCAATGCCACATTGACCCAAGATGACCTCCCTCCACTTTGTCACTTTGGTTACAATGAAAGCAAATAGCTTTGAAGTTCAATAGATGCTGGAAAATAGTTTTGTGGGGTTTTTTTTTAATTTTTAACGCAAAAATATTTGTGGAAACGGGAGGCAAAGACAATTTCTGGTCAATATCCAGAGAATCTGTGTCATTCCAACTCTTTCTCATTAGTAAACTCTATATCTGAACCATCTTAGAACGGAAATAGTTCTACATTTTCATTTGGAGTGTGAATTGATAATCTATGTATCGAAGAGAGGTTGTGATGCCTAAAATATTTTTAGCGATGTAGCAAAGAGATTATTTAGTTCAATGGCACCATTTTAAGGATGAGGAAAGTGAGAAACCAGAGAATTTCAATGATTTCCCCAATGCCATGCAGCTAATAAATCGTGGAGCTGGGACTTAACTCAGACGTGCTAGCAAGAGCGCTTTACACGGTCCGCTCCAGCTGGAGCCTGACAATGGCCCCCGAGGAAAGGTGGCAAAGGCCGCACGAGGAAAGCAAAACCTGCCATAGTCACTTAGGTCTCCTGTCTCTCAGAGGCCTGCGAAGGGTGTGGCAGTTGTGACAATGACCACAAGATCAAATGCCCAAGGGAGTTCATAGGAATATATATTGCCTAATATTTTCCCCCTGGTTTCAGTGTGTTTGAAAGTACTTTCTTAAAGGAATGGAAACAGTTTTTGGAATGGCACCCTTGGGAAAAGGACTGCATTTGACTTTAGTGGGTTTCATTTATATTTTTGAATTGTTTGTCAGAAACAAGCTATTAACAATTTAAAAAAAAGCAAAAGTGAATGAAATTTGCTTTTTTTAAAAAAAATACATGCACAAAAGACTATTGTTTAAAAATCAGTCTTTATTGTAGGAAAAGTCTGTGTGACTGAAGCTGCTAAATTAAAAGGGACAGCTACCCATGAATTTGGCTTTTTCACTGTCCTCCCATGAGATGGGGTGGGGAGAGCAAGGCTGGCCCAGAAGAGGAGTCAGAATCTGCGCAGGTTGTTAGCAATTCTGCTTGTCTCCAGGTTTCTGCACAGAGTAGCCAGGAACCAGCTTTGCCCAGAGTAAAAGAAATGCCAGATGCAGAGACCTCCAAAATAAACAAGATAGGGTCTTTTGGAGATAGACAGACACATGAAAAGGGCAGAGTGAGATTCAGGCCCAGGAAATGATGAGATTGGATGAGGAAAGGCTGCCTGGAGGAGGCTCAAATAAGTGTATTGTCGAGGATGAGTAAGAACTTGCCCAGATGTAAGGACTCAACACGGAGAGAGTTCTGAACACATTTCCTATCAAAAATAGGCATTTAAGTGGTTCTATTTAAAACTACACACATGTATAATTTATGGTTCTCTTTATTTGATGCATGCATATAAATGATTTTATTAAATTACCTAACTGCTAAAATAATTTAGTTATACATATTAAACGATGTTTTTGGCAATAAATTTAGAACCAGCAATGTCAACATAGCAACAGTGTATTATGTATCACCCTCGTTTGACTCACACACATCCTATTTATTTAGAATTAACAAGGATTGACCCCCGGTACTCAATGATGGCACTGTTAATAAGAAGATTCCATTCCTGCTGGCTACTATTGGTTGAACTTTTTTTGAAAGTTATGTTTATGTATTGTTTCAAACATGAATCAGAGGTCAATAATCACTATTTCTCTATGAAAAAGAAATATTATAGTTAAATATTTTAGTAGGAGTTTTTAAATCACAAGAAGTATTGGAATAAAAATGTGACATGTTTAAAAATCATCACCTCTACCAACAAATTAGTTCAAATTAGTGTCGTCAGCTGAATAATGGCCCTCAAAGGTTCCTGGAGCCTACAATGTCATCATATACGGAAACAGGGTCTTTGCAGATGGGATTAAGAATGTTGAGATAGGGAGATCGTCCTGGAATAAATGCACTCGTAAGTGTCCTTTGAAGAGACAGGCAGAGGGAGATTTGGTACAGATGGAAGAGGAGAAAGGCTATGTGACCACAGAGGCAGAGATTGGAGTGATGTGGCCACAAGCCAAGGCAGGCCGACAGCCACCAGAAGGTGGAAGAGACAAGGAGGGGACTCTCCCCTAGAGCCTACCAGGGGTGCAAGGAACTGTCAACACCTTGATGTTGGCCCAGTGAAACTGACATGGGGCTTCTGGCCTCCAGAACTAGGAAAGGATAAATGTGCATTGTTTTAAGCCATCAGGTTTGTGGTAATTCGTTTACAGCAGCTACAAGAAACTAATAGATGCAGAAATTGCTTAAGACATATAAATTGATAAGCAGAGTCACACGTTCCATTACTCCATTTTTAGGCCTCCTTCTAGGCTAAACTTCTTTAAAGTGCTACGGATATTTTTCCCAGTCCCTCCTTCCTCTGTCCACCTCTGAACCCATTCCAATGACCTCTCTTGCCAGTGTCCTCCATATCGCCAAACCGACGGTCACTTTTTGCCGTCGTTGTTGTTATAGTCTGAATCTTTGTGTCCCCCGCAAAATTCATATGTTGAGGTCCTAACCCCCAAGGTGATGGTATTAGGAGTAGGGCCTATGGGAGGTGATTAGGTCATGAAGGTGGAGCTCTCATGAATGGGATTAGTGTCCTTTCAAGAAGAAACACGGAGGAGAACCCTCACCTTTCTGCCATGTGAGGACACAGTGAGGCCATCCTATCTATGAACCAGAAAGCAGGCCCTCCCCAGACGTCGAAACTGCCAGCACCTTGATCTTGACATCCCAGACTCCAGAACTGTGAAAAATAAATGTCTGTTGTTTATAAACCACCCAGTTCATGGTATTTTGTTGTAGCAGCCAGAATGGACTAAGGCAATTTATTCGGCCTCTTCGCTGTACTCAACACATGTAACCAGTCTCTCCTCTGTCAAGTTCTCCTTTCTCTCTGATCACTCCTTCCTCCTCTGCCTCCTTTGTCCATTATATTTCTCTATTATATGTTGAGGCTTCTAGAACTGGACGTTTCTCTCTATCTACCCTCTCCTTTGTGGTCTCATCCATTCTTGTGGCTGTCAATCATCTACAGGCCGAGAACCCCAAATGTGTGCTTCCAGTCTAAACCTCTCCTCCGAGCCTCAGGCTCATATATCCGACTTCCTACTGGACTCACCTTTAAATTTCTCACAGGAGCGTGACATGTTCAAAATCAAATTCTTTACTACACTACATTCCCATTTCAGTAGATGGTACCATGAAGTGACAATCTCAAACCCAAATCCAGTGGACTCTTTCCCGCATGTTCTTTGACATTCAGTTCCTCAGCAAGTCCTGTCACACCTGCCTTCAAACACATCTACTTCTCCACCTCTCAGCACCCTCGTCTGAGGCTCCATCAACCTTTTTTCAAAATACCACATAAATGTTTCCTTCCTAATCTCTCAATTTCCACTCTTGAACTACTCCAATATTTCCTATATGCAGCAACCCTTTAAAAAGAGGAGTCTTTTTAAAACATAAATAGGATCATATCACTGCCCTACTTAAAGGCCTTCAATACTTCCCTGTTTCACTGGGGATAAAGCCTAAACATTTGACCTTGATTATGACCCCCAGTGGCTTCTGTGATCTGGTCCCCGCCAGCCCGCCATCTTATCCTGAGCCACTCTGCCTGTGTCCACGGAGACCAAAGCAGATTTTGAGCTCTGCATACCCAGAGCTGTGTGTGCCTCCTGGCCTTTGCCCTTGCTGACGTGTCCTCGTGCTCGTCACAGGTTAACTCACATTACTCATAGGGACCCAGATCCAGCCCTGCAACCCACCTCCAATTCCCACCATCCTTATCAATGAGACCCCCCTCCTCTGCTTCACCATACAAACGAACTGTAATTTTGTTTGTTTTGTTCTTTCCCATGAGCGTTTCGGTTCAATAAACATACAGTGTTCTGGCACCATGCTTGTTCCAACAAATATTTATTAAATGAATGAAAATTCAAACCATTCTTTCCTCTTACAACTCTTCTGTCTCAAATTCCCTGTGTTTCAAAAGTCCTCCCCACTTCGTTCCTCCTAGCAGTTTTTCTCTCCCCGATTCCTGTTAGGATAGAGCTGGAATTTGTCTTGCCGTTCCCTCCCGGAACACACACAGCCTTCACATGTGCATGCAAGACAAAGGAGCTATGCAGCAGGCTGTGAGTGTGTGTGCAAGTGTGCGTGTGCTGTGAAGGTGTGACTGTGTGTGTGTCATATTGTGAGTGCACAAGTGTGAGTATAT
This sequence comes from Indri indri, assembly GCA_004363605.1. NCBI lineage: Eukaryota > Metazoa > Chordata > Mammalia > Primates > Indriidae > Indri > Indri indri. The sequence continues at coordinate 14,096 of RJWJ010015844.1, forward strand.
AGTGAGTGTGAATGTGTTATGTGTGTGACTGTGTTGGGTGTTGAGTGTGCAGTGAATGTATGTGCAAGTGTGTTGAGAGTGTACATGTGTGTAGTGAATATGTGTGTGACTGTTGCATGTGTTGTGTGTAGTGAATGTGTGTGGTGTGTGAACGCGTGTGTGAGTTATATGTGTGTGCAAGTGTCTGTGTGTCTGTGTGTTATGTGTTGTTATAAGTGTGTAGTGTGTGTGTGTTGTGAGTGTATGTGTGTAGTGAATGTATGTGTGTATAGTGTGTGTGCATTGTGAGTGTACATGTGTGTAGTGAATGTATGTGTGTGTGACTGTGTCGCACGTTATGTTGTGTGTAGTGAATGTGTGTGCAAGTGTGAGTGTGCATATGTAGTGTATGTGTGTGAATGCGTGTGTAGCGAATGTGTGTGAGAGTGTGTGTGTGAGTGTACATGTGTGTAGTGAATGTACGTGTGTGTGACTGCATGTTGTATGTTGTGTCGTGTGTAGTGAATGTGTGTGCAAGTGTGTTGTGAGTGTACGTGTGTGTAGTGAATGTGTGTGACTGTTGCATGTTGTGTTGTGTGTAGTGAATGTGTGTGCAAGTGTTATGAGTGTGCATGTGCAGTGAACGTATGTGAGTGTGCATGTGAGTGTGTGAGTGTGAATGTATGTGTGTGAGAGCGTGTGTGTACAACTGTGAGTCTGTGTGTTGTGTGTTGTGTGTAGTGTGTGTGTGTTGTGAGTGTACATGTGTAGTGAATGTATGTGAGTGTGCGTGAGTGCGAATGTATGTGTGTGTAGTGAATGTATGTAAGTGTGAGTGCATGAGAGCGTGTGTGTGCAAGTGTGCAGTGAGTGTGAGAGTGTGTTTGTCATCTCTGAGCCTGGATCTACTGATGTCACGTAGTGGAAACAAGAGGAGAAAGAGAGGAACCCGGGGCGAGAAACACAGGAAGGTGGAGTGAGGAACAGAGGAGGGAGTCGCCGGACCAGCATTTCGGAAGCGATTCTCCTCAAGAAGGCTTCCTGCACATCTTGTCCTCGGGCCTCTCTCGCTGTGGGTTAGCGCTGCGCGATGACGAGATGACGAGATGACGCGGGCCAGACGGAGGCTGTCTGCGGCGGCCTGGCAGCAGCCCTCTGCAGGAGCCGCGGGGCGGACCCTCCCGAGCTGGCGCTGCTGTGCTTCCGGGAACAGAATCACGGGAAGGGGCTGCCCTTCTCTTTTCTGAGCCACCGGCTGAGAACCGAATACAGACACCAGGATACCTTATCGGCCAAGACTCTACCTACCTAGGGAGTTTAACTTGAATGCAGGATCTGAGAACCAGTTTTCCAAAGCATCGGGTCCCCACACGTCCTGTCTGCAGAAAGCCCAGGCTGGCTGTGGGACACGCTCCTGTACAACTCTCTACTAACACTCTTTCTATTTGCTCCAAAGACACACAGGCAACTGGTTTGTGGGTTTTTCTTTCCCCTTTTGTTTTAAGAAATTGCCAAGAAAATCTAGTGAGCACAGAAGACTGGAATAGCCCCCGACTGGGAGCCATGAGTCCGGGGTGTTTTGCCTTGACTCTGCCTGGAAGCATTGACCTTGGGTTATATCCCTTTAGTGTCTCAACTCTACATTGTTGTCACCTGTGAGACTGAGATTCTTGCTGCCACGCTTGCTTCTCCCTGATTTGAGAAGATTAACCAGGACAACCAGTGTGAGAATGCTTTCAGAACAGCCAAACCTTTTGCAGATGTAAAGTATTATTGTTCATAATAATAATACAAAGTGCACATCTCCACAAATCAACATAATTGTATTTTTTTTTACTAATAAACTTCAATGGAAAACACTCTACATAAAAAAAGGAAAACATCCAACTGAGTCTATCTCTATTGGCCTATTAACTTTTAACTTTCAGTCAGTTCCACACGGTAGAAAATATTTATTTTCCCAGCCCATATTTCAAAAAAGAGAAGATTATTGCTATAATTTAACTCAGTTTTATACCTCTATCTACTATATTGCTATGCTGATTACATTCCTGTTATAGGATCATTGGATAATTTGAGGCAAAAAAAAAACCCCAAACTTTTATTTGATTTTTGCCCTACTAATGACAGCTGCTGTTTATTGGGTTGACCATGGGGAAGTAGGAGAGAAATAGCCCCTCATTCGGTCCAACCCTTTTAGCTAAGTAATTTTACTTCCCTATCGTAGATGAGAAAATTAAAGCTCAGAGAGGTTAGTTTCCTTCCCAGGGTAAGAATTAGTAAGTGGCATAGCACTGGATTTGAATTCAGGTATCCTGGAGTTGAAAATGTGTGGTTTTACTTTTAAATAATACTATTTCTCTGTGACCTATATTACAGCTTTGTCAATAAAACATATCGGAACATTCATTTTAGATTATTAAATCAGATAAACAAGTAACCTACATTTTTGAAGGCAAAATTTAGCTAATTGGAATAGATTTGTTGATATCCAAAAAGGTTTTGGGAAGTGAGTTTTGAGCTTCTCGTAGCCTATTGACAGTGAAGGCACCACCTGTGTATGTTACCACACTGGTGATCTGTGGGAAGGGAGGATTGGGAATTTACTTTCAGAAAAAAAAAAATGGAGGTACAAAAGACAAATATTTTCTCTAAATGTTTACTTTGATAATGAGTCTTGTGTAAAATTACACGTTTAGTGCAAATATTTCTAATACTATTTTCACTCCTCATTTATGAGAGTGGTCCCCAAATTTGGCCAAGTGTCAGATCATGTAGTAAAAATTTTGAATGCAAATTTCAAGCTCTATTGAGTCACACTTTACCTTTGTTTTTCAAATGCCGCCCCCACCACCCGCAGGCATTTATGATATAGCTGCTCCATTGAACTCCTGATGTGTTGTGATTTCCAACTTTCAGAACTGACTTTTTAAAAAAAATCTTAACATTAGATAGTCCGTTTACTATTTAAATCACCTGGCTTTTTTTCAACAGTACTAAATTATAAAAGCTATGGTTACTGAAAACCACACTTTCTATAATTATAACTCAAATGGATAACACACATATATAAGATTTTGTAAAAAATCAAGGAAGAAAAAAATCCCAACTGCCATGTATTTCCCATGTTGAGACCTCATATTGTAGCTCTCTCCCAAAGTGAATTTTATACTTGAGCCATAAAGATCTAGGAGCTCCTCGTGGGTGTACTGACCCGGCAGCCCTCTAAGACCATCAAGATGGCCTCTTCCAGCCCCCACCACTTCAATGAAGACTTTCCAGCCTCTCCAAGACTCCCTGCATACATTATCAGTCATTTACTGTTTTCTATCATGACCATTTATAAGAAATATTCTTCTGTTATTGCTGTAAAAAAAAAATGTGTTTACTAGACATAGTTAAAAAACTCATTCAGGGTCACAAATAGACAATGAGAATGTCACTCACGATATATACATAGAGAAGAAGCATGACACTGGCAACATCCTAGTTCAGTGTTAAAAAATTGCATTAACATATGATTGCAAATGTCTGAAAACAAATAGGTTTAAAATCATCTGTCACTGAAAAACAAACAAGCATTCAAATCCAATTCAGTGTAAAATGTATTCTGAGAAAAATATTTAGCATTTAAAATTTCTAACAGTGGTTCTTAAAAGGTAAAAATCAAGGTTTGTTATTCTCTTAAATGTATATTATTTCCTTTCTGAAAGGCAGAATTATTTATATACTTTTAGGTAGAGCTTTTAAAAAATAATCATCCCATCAATCCACTAGCATATTTCTTCTTATCCCTGGACGAGGACTATAGTGATAGGGAACAAATGTAATAAGGTACTGTATGCTCTTGTCACTGCTGTGTTGATTTTGTGACCCAGGAAACCAAACCAACTTTTAATAGCCAGTTGAGAAATTAGTCAATTAAAAAGTTCAAGCTCTTCTCTCCAACCTTTCAGGAAGGGAAGGTTGGATCTAGACATAATTGAGTTAGAGCGAAAAATAGTAGGTCTATATGGAAACTGCATATGAATTTTGGGACTATACATGCTAATGATGGAATATGGAAACATACTGGCAAGTCTGACCAAAATAAAATCCCAAGTAAGCCCCACTTGTTGAGAATGAATGAAGTTCCTCAACTTCAAAATCAGGCTATAATGAAGAGTTTTCTTTAGTCCTCTCCCTTTGAGAAACATGTATAAGAAATCAAAGATTATCAGTCAGTATTCCATAGGTTTTACTACCTTAGTGTTATAACATTCAATTGTTTAGAATGATGAGCAGAGTAGAAATTATTATTTTCTTTTGTTGAGAACACTTTCATAGGAATGAAAGTTTAATCTGTTTCCCGTAATTAGGTTTTTATGATGTTCTCCTATATGTTTGTATGGCTTGGGGAAGAAAGGATTTATATGGATTTTATTTTTATCACAGTTCAGCATTAAATTGTGCAATGAACACAACGAATATATGATGAATACATTTTGCTGAAATATTTACTGGTGATTTTTTCAAGTTTTATTCTAAAGAAATCTTTTTCCTGTGTTGTCTTCCTTTAACAGCCCACTTTTCCTGTAGGTCCTGCCATAGGGACAAATACGGCTATTAGCTTTGCTCCTTACTTAGCACCTGTAACCCCTGGAGTTGGGTTAGTCCCAACGGAAATTCTACCCACCACACCCGTTATTGTTCCCGGAAGTCCACCTGTCACTGTCCCGGGCTCAACTGCAACTCAGAAACTTCTCAGGACTGACAAACTGGAGGTACTTCAATTTTGTTTGTGTTTTGAGATGCATTTGTTATAGAAGTATACTTCTATGTAAGTGATAGCTTGGGAGATGTTAATTCAATCCTGTAAAACAGCCATACACACTGGCACACACACAAACACACACACACACACACACACACACACACACACACACATCTCTCTCTCTTTCTCTCTCTCTCTCATCTAAAACCCATGCATTCATAATTCTATGGTTTGAAATAAAGGCCAAGTAAAAAGGAAATTAGTCTGTGGGAAAGGAATAATGTTAATACAAATAAAAATCAGGTACATGGAATATGTGTTTAAGGGCAAAATATTAAACAATCAATGGAATATTGAATCAGTCACTATGCAGGCCATAGAGATGGCTCCATTCCTGAAGGTCTCCTGCTGTGCCAGGCACTAGCCCTTGCTAGATTCTAGAAAGTTCTGGAAACTGGGAGATCAAGAGACCAGCAACCAGGGCAACGGGGGACACTCAGGGACAGTGGTGGGAGGAAGTGGGATTACAACTCTTTACCAATTGGTACGGCCATATTTCAATATTTTAAGAGCAAGTATGGCTGCTCTGGTATGTACTAGGATATCAGCCCTGATTGTGTTCTTGGTAAACAGAGGAGAATTGGAAGCTGGGCAAATTTAGTTATTAATTGAGATATTTTCTTTAATCTAAATTCAAGTGTTCTATCTAGAACATTCAAGAAAACAAGTTCATATATTTATAAAACATAATTCTTAAGAGATGAGTGAAGCCAACCCTCCTGTACTTTGTTGGGTAAAATTTCTCTTTACTCACAGCTGGAGAATTCATCTATTTATCTTACTATTACATCCCCATGATGTTTAATAGAGCATACAATAAGGGTGTATAAAGATTCTCACAGATTTTTCAAAGAGCTCCTCTAGTTCCGTTACTGATTGAAGTTCTTAGGTGACACATATGTGGTTAGGACGTACACTGTACTTTACGTTGGATCTTTACAGAATGTTCTTTCAATGTGCATTTGTTTACATCCTAACCCAGTAAACCTTGAAGGCAATAAAATATTGCTGCCGAATATCCTGGGTATGTTTTAAAATTCAGAATTTCAAACTGCAAATATTTTTAAAGATACATGTTTTTTTCACTTAGCTTCGATCTGAAGTATATGGATCCCCAGTTAAAGAGAATGTAAAGTCTAATTGCTTCTATTTTGGAGAGATATAGCCTATCCCTGTCAGCACTGAATAGACCTTTCATGGGACTGGAAAAGTGTTTTGGGCTCCACCTGCTGGACCCATGGAGCTTTTGTGTTCGGTATGCGACTGTTTTAGAAAACAAATTAAATCAGCAGAATTGGGAACAAATAGTCCTTCCCAACAGGGCTAGTAGACAAAGACATATGTGAAAATGATTCACAATGACTTTAGCAGGGTGCCTTTCGGTTCATTCAAACCAGGAATGAAGTCAGCGGCACACAGAGCCCCTTGGTGGGTGCTTGATGGCTTGTCTGCACCTATGACGCAGTCACAGACAGGAGTCATTCCATTTATAGAGGAAGGCTCACTCAGAATCTGTGGGAACATCTTAGCGATTTTTATTTTGTACGTTTAATGAACTAAAGAGAGAATGTTGGCTAATATTCAAAGTAGGAGGAAACAACGAACAATCTTATAATTCATGTTGTTTACCCTTCAACCTTGCCTGGCCACTGGTCAGTGAAACAGTATTTTGCAACTATGACTTTCACAAGACTTGAATTTCAAGTCAGTGACCCTTCAGAAACATCGAGGTGCTCAAGGTGTGAACCAACACTTACTTACACACTTTGGAACTGGAGCCTGAAAAGAGATAAACTTACAACTCCACTAGTAATTTTTTCTTGCTAATGATCTGTATGATATGTATAAGCAGGGGAGAATTATATAAACAATATGTATGTTATTCATATTATTTCGTATTGTCTATATTCAGGGTATAATTAAGAATACTCTTCAAATTCTAAAGAAATCTTTCTTTATAAGTAAAATCTTGATCCACCAGAATTCTCAGGGGGTGGGCAATTCTAGGTACTTGAGATTTCAGGATAATTTGGGATTAAAGAATTAAAAATATCAACACTTCGGCTCCATTCTACTCCCCTAAGTTTATTTCTTTACTTTTGTCTCTTGCCATATTCCTCTTGTTTTATCTTTACTTTCTTATCTTCTTTCTGTGCTGTCGAAAATAATAATATAATAACCTTAAAATGAAAGTTTTGGTGTCTTAGATATTGCTCTTGGTTTATGATTGTAAGTTATCTTTGTAGAGCTGGGAGAAGAGGGGCAAACAGGAGCATTAACATTCATCCAACGCACTCCCCGTCCTCAGACACAGGAGCAACAAGTTTGCCGTTTCCTCTGATTGTTTGTGGAGTTGCACGACTATGACCTGGTAGCTTGATGCATGATGAAATTACCCCTCCACGCAAAAAAACAAAAAACCCTGTGGCATCCCCAAAGTGGTTGTCTTAGTAGGAGATTTGAAGATATAGAGAGAGATAGTTAGATGATATGCTACTCAGGGACAACGAAGGCCGTGTTGATTTTTCTTTCTTATTTTATCTAAACTGCAGATTTTGGATTATTGTCTCAATACAGATTTTCGTCCTAGGAAAGGGAGAAAAACAAAACTCAAGAGAATTTGGCAGAGATTCTGGTTACTTGGGTTCCCGATAATCAATTGTACTGTGCGTGGCACAGAAGCCACCATTCAAAGGAAGGGAAAGCGCCTGTTTGTCAGCGCAGGGCCGCCAGCTCTGTGCTGCATCGGGCTCTCGTTCCCTGTGTCTCAGGTATGCAGGGAGTTCCAGCGAGGGAACTGCGCCCGGGGAGAGACCGACTGCCGCTTTGCACACCCCGCCGACAGCACCATGATCGACACAAACGACAACACCGTAACCGTTTGTATGGATTACATAAAGGGGCGTTGCATGAGGGAGAAATGCAAATATTTTCACCCTCCTGCACACTTGCAGGCCAAAATCAAAGCTGCGCAGCACCAAGCCAACCAAGCCGCGGTGGCCGCCCAGGCAGCCGCGGCCGCGGCCACAGTCATGGTAAGTGCGGCGCCCGCCCCTGCACCTGCCGCAGCGCCCCCCGCCGGGCCGCTCTTCCCAACAGTGGGGGACCCTGGAAGGCTGCTATTCCCGCTGCTCTGCTGCCTAAGTTTTGTTGTTGTTTTCCCCTTTTTGTTTGGTTTCGTTTGGTTTGGTTTTCCCCCTCCTTCCTTTCTTCAGCACAATAAGTAAATCCCTCAGGGGCGGGTCTGCGGAGACTGCATTGTCTCAGCTTGGGGTCTTCTTAGGAGAGGGCTCAGGGGCTCTGCAGTGGACAAGAAAGTGGGCACCACACCGGGCCTTCAGAGAGTGGCAAAGAAGGATGGAGACCGCCGCAGCCCAGGTAGAGAAGGCGGCAAGCTGCTGAGAGCAGCCCCCTAAGAGAAGCCCCCCAGTAAGGGAACTGTCAGTGACTGCCTTTTCCCTATTCCGATTTTCCCCCTTCTTCTTTTACTTTTCACAGGGCAATTTCCCCACTGAAATCTTATGCAGAACAGCAACTGCAATTCAGATGAAAATGGAGCTGTACTGGCTGGCCGGTGCCAAAAAAAAAAAAAAAAAAGGACCTGTGACCAGGCTTGCTTCCCTGAGTCACCTTACTGTCCTTTGGAGATTAACGGCAACCTCATTAGCATCACTTGGGAGCCTGCTACCGCTCCAGAATCTCATGGAGCCTAACTGTCCCTTAGAGACCAAAAGTGTCATCATTATCATCACCTAGGGGCATGTTAAACCTCCAGAATCTTAGGCCTCACCCCAGACCTCGGGCATCAGAATTTGAACTTCAAAACATCTCCAGGTGTTTTGAATGCACATTGACATTTGAGAAGCACCTGTCTAGACACTGCTTCTCCAACGTGGCTACGTTTTGGAATTACCTAAAGGGTCTGACATCTTTCCCTTCCTCCAAAGTTTCTTATTTAATTGGTCTGGGGGTGGCCTAGGCTGTGGTGTTTTTTTAAAAGCTCCCAGGTGATTCCAATGCACAGCAAAGTTTGAGAACCACTGTGCTAGGCGTAGAAGTTTCTATCTCATTTGTTTCAATGTGAGCTCTCTGGCTTATCAGAAGTCTGTTTTAATATGTGATAGGCACCATGAATTCATTCATTCAACACATTTAATAAGACCATGCATCAGGCACTTGCTGGGTAGAATAAATAAATTAGGCTGAGTTTCTTGCCCTCGAGGTGCTTGTAGTTTACTGAGAGCACTAATGCTCCTTAGTGACATGATGACATGACGGAAGTGCATAATGGGCTCCAGTGGGGCGTCAGGGACTCAAAAGGAAAGTTAGATGTGACTTCAGAGATGAAAGATGTAGTTTAAAAACACTAGCTAGCAGCCACCACCTCGTACATTGGTAACTGGTCCAAATGGAAGCGTGGTTGTCACACAAGCAAGTTCATCATTACTCAGCATTCTTTTCACAAATGCTTATTAAGCCATGGACCCGTGACAAGCAATGCAGACACAGAGAGAAAGGCACAGAGCCTTACGGAGGTTAATCACCACTTGGTGTGGAGTTTGTGGTGCTAGAGACCTTTCCGATCTGAGCTTATTTCCAAGCACCTTGGGCACAGGGTTCTTCTCTGTCTCACTATTTTTCTGTCAGAGTCTTTGTCACTTTAGTGTCCTTTCCTCTTGTCCTTCTCATTCTCATGTCACTGGACACAACACTGGCTTTTCTGAGTGTGTGAGTTCCTATATATGTGGAGATGTTTGCATCCACACAAAAGGGTCAGCAAAAAATAGAGAAAGTCTCCCTTTTTTGTTCTAATAAAAGAGTAGTTTCCAAAGCCCATTATAATTGAGAATGGGGAAAAAGGAAGGGAAGATGAAAGTAATTTGATAAACTTAATGCTGATTAAAAAAAGACTTCTTTTAGAGAGCAAATGAGGTCCCTTATGCATTTCTCCAGTGTGGAGTCCATTTTACTATCCATGTAGTGAAGATTTCATCCTATAAGAAATTTCTCGTTGTAATCATTTTAGGTCAGCCCAACTTATCCTAATAGGTGTTGATTAATGGGCACTAAAAACATGTTTTAACATAAAATTCATATTATAATCATAACTAGGTGTACAAGATATCCTCAAGGCTAGTCAGAACTCTGGTCACAAGAGACAAAAATCTGACTAAAGTAGCTTAAATGAAAAAGTTGAGCTTTACTGGATCATGTGGTGCCCTCCAAAAAGTGTAGGGACAAAACCTCAGGAATGCCTGGGTCCAAGAACTTAAGAACCAGCAATTCTCCCTCTTCTTTCTCTTCCTTGCTTCTCTTGGAAGGTGAGGGCCATTCTCTAAGGCCACCATCACTACGTGACCCAGATAGATCATGGCTTTGGACATCTGTAGGGACATGTTCTTACATCTTTTGACAAGAGAGAAAATGGTATCTTCTACACCAGCTCTAATTAGAATAAACAAACAGTTAAGGGTCATTTTGGTGGCTGTCTCTCTGGCTAGAGTGACAGGATGCTGACTGGCTCAGCCTGGGTTACAGTGGCCATCTCTGGCCACTTGGGTATGAAAGCAGGCCCTTGGAATATGAAAACATTAGTCCCTGTAACTCAAATACAGGCACACCTTGCAGATATTGCAGGTGGGGTTCCAGCTCACGGCAATAAAGCTAATAGCACAATAAAGTGAGTCACATGAATTTTTTGTTCCCCAGTGCATATGAAAGTTATGTTTATACCATTACTGTAGTCTATTAAGTGTGCAATAGCACTGTCTAAAAAGCCAATGTACATACCCTAATTAAAAAATATTTTATTGTTGGAAAAAAAAAACAAAAACCCAACCATCATCTGACCCTTCAGGAAGTCATAATCTTTTTGCTGGTGGAGGGTCTTACCCCAATGTTGATAGATGTTGACCTGATCAGGGTGGTTGTTGGAGGCTAGGGTGGCTGTGGCAATTTCTTAAAATAAGACAACTGAAGTTTGCCACATCGATTGGCCCTTCCTTTCATGAAAGATTTCTCTGTAGCATGCGATGCTGTGTGATAGCATTTTACCCACAGCAGAACTTCTTTAAAATTGGAGTCAATCCTCTCAAACCCTGCTGCTGCCTTATCAACTAAGTTTATGTAATTTTCTAAATCCTTTGTTTTCATTTCAACAAAATTCACAGGGTCTTCACCAGGAGTAGATTGTCTCTCAAGAAACCACTTTCTTTGCTCATCCATAAGATGCAATTCCTCATTTGTTAGTTTTGTCTTGAGGTTGCAGCAATTCAGTCACATCTTCAGCCTCTACTTCTAATTCTAGTTCTCTTGCTGTTTTCACCATATCTGCAGGGACTTCCTCCACTGAAGTCTTGAACCCTTCAAAGTCATCCATGAGGGTGGGGATCAACTTCTTCCACACTCCTGTCCATGTTAATATTTTGACTTCTCATCAATCATGAATGTTCTTAATGACATCTAGAATGGTAAATCCTTTCTGGAAAATTTTCAACTTACTTTTCTCAGATCCACTGGAGAAATCATACCAGCTGTATCTGTGGCAGCTATAGCCTTACAAAATGTGTTTCTTAAATAAAGTAAGACTTGAAATTCAAAATTTCTCCTTGATCCATGGGCTGCAGAGTGGATATTGTGTTAGCAGACATGAAAAAAATTCATCTCCTTGTACATCTCCATCAAAGCTCTTGGTGACCAGGTTCATTGTCAATGAGCTATAATATTTTGAAAGGAATCTTTTTTTCTGAGCAGTAAATCTCAACGGTGGGCTTAAAATATTCAATAATCCATGCTATAAACAGATGTGCTGTCATCGAGGCTTTGTTGTTCTGTTTCTAGAGCATAGGCAGAGTATGTTTAGCATAATTTGTAAGGGCCCTAAGATTTTCAGATGGAAAATGAGCATTGGCTTCAATTTCAAGTCACCATCTGCATTAGCCCCTAATAAGAGAGTCAGGCTATCCTTTGAAGTTTTGAAGCCAGCCATTGACTTCTCCTTTCTAGCTATGAAAGTCCTAGATGGCATCTTCTTTCAACAGAATGCTGTTTCATGCACATTGAAAATCTGTTGTTTAATGTAGCCACCTTCATCAAGGCCACCTTTAGCTATATCTACTGGATAACTTGCTGCAGCTTTTCCATCGAGCCCTTGCTGCTCACTTAACACTTTTAGGTTGTGGAAACAACTTCTTTCCTTAAACCTCACGAACACACATCTGCAGCTTCAGACTTTTCTTCTGCAGCTCCTCACGTCTCTCAGCCTTTGTAAAATTGAAGAGTTGGGGACTTGTTCTGGATTAGGCTTTGGCTTAAGGGAGTGTTGTGGCTTGTTTGATCTTCTATCCAAACCACTCGAACTTCCCCACATCAGCAGTAAGTCTGTTTTACTCTCTTATTCGTATGTTCACTGGAGTAACACTTTTAATTTCCTTCAAGAACTTTTACTTTGCATTCATAACTTGGCTAAAACTGTTTGGCACAAGAGGCCTAGCTTTTGACCTATCTTGTTTTTTGACATGCCTCACTAAGCTTAATCATTTCCAGCTTTTGATTTCAAGTGAGAGACGTGCAACTCTTCCTTTCACTTGAACACTCAAAAGCCATCAGAGAGATACTAATTGGCCTAATTTCAATATTGTTGTGTCTCAGGGAATAGGGAGACCTGAAAAGAGGGAGAGAGATGGGTGTTAGGCCATTGGTGGAGCAGTCAGAATACACACGACATTTACCATTAGGTTCACCATCTTATAATGGCATGGTTCATGGCACCCCAAAACAATTACCATAATAACATCAAAGATCACTGATCACAAATCACCATAACAGATATAATGTATAATAATAATGAAAAAAGTTTGAAATATTGTGAGAATGTGACACAGAGACACAAAGTTAGCACATGCTGTGGGGAAAATGGCACTGATAGACTTATTTGAGGCAGGGCTGCCACAAACCTTCAATTTTTAAAAAACGTATTATCTGCAAAGTGCAATAAAGCAAATTGCAATAAAACAAGATATGCCTGTACCTGCTAATACAACAAATCATGGTACTAATAGTGACTTTATGGCTGAGCCCTGATTTTATCTACCTGTTTCCTAGAAGTACCAATTCTAACAACTGCAATCAATATATACTTTAATCATCGAAGGAACAACATGGTAGATGACCTGGGCTGATGGGGTAAGAGAAGAAATGGCCATTTACATAGACAGGTCATTCCTCAGCCACGTATGTTTAAGTCAAAGCTATTATCTTCTCTGTGCCCTTCTACACATTTTCACATCACATTCGTCAAGGTGCATAAAGATTGTCGTAGTGGATGCCAGTAGAGTTAGTTACTGTAGTTTCTTGGATTGTTACACGGTGTCCAAATTCAGAGTTCTGATAAGTCAGAGGATCTTGCAGCCTCTTCAAAGACAGCCCAAAGGAATGTAGTTTCAGAACAAGAGCTAGGTTCTTTCTGACAATGACAGGAAAATTACTGAATCTGTCACTGTCTATTGAAGTGAGAGGCACAGTTGGAACCAGCTGAGTTGCAGTTGGATGAAGTCAAAGTGTTCTTACTCTAGTAGCAAGATAACTCTTCAGAATCTGGAGAAAAACTATTCTTTTATTTCCTTATTTAAAAGGATAAATGAGAATGATGATTGCAGTTCAAAGATACGGCCATTCCGTTCACCCGGCTTCCACGTCTGAACCCAAAGCATTTCCCTAGCGCAATTTTTGTTATTAGTATTATCTGGGGAGTTTCCCCTTATTTTAATTAATTAGACCCTTAAAAAGAATTTAAATCTTTAACTTCAGAAAAAGAGTTGTTCGTTTCCCATTAGAGCATTATTCTTTTAACTATCTCTAAAACACAAGCATCACGCTTACCAGAATTTTTAAAATGTGAGAACAAGCCAGACAGAACCTCTCTTTGGTAGTCTTAAACACAAAGGGCGTCTGACCTTCATACAAGCAGTCTTTTTTCACAGATACCAAAATGGGGAGACACAGGAGAGAACTGTTTTGCAAGAGGAAACAGGACAAGCTGCCACCGGCTAGATAAGTTTCATATTGTTCAAGGAAATCTGTACAGGAACTTTAAATTCCCTCCTACTTGTCCACATCCTTTTATTTTACATGAGAGTGGCAGCTCTGATTATGGTTGTCAGCATTTGCTGACTGCTCTGATTTGGTTTTTGCATATAATGCCAGAGTGGGCCCTTGGTTGGATTGCCTTGACCTGCATGCAGTTGGATTCTTCCTCAATCCAGAAAAAGAAAAACTTGGCTGCACATAGGGTCTGCTCCCACTCATCAGCCATTTACACAAAGCTGGAGGGCCCAGAGGGGCAGAGGATCAGAAATGTTGGTGAGGCCAGCAAGAATGGATTCCTAGGGTCTGGCACACAGTGGGAGCACAATTATCAATAAAAAGAACCTTTTTCTCCACCTCGGTGTCTAAGGAGGCTCCTGGGGCGCACTGGGCTCAGTGATCTGTAAGGTCTGTTCTAAGCCTGAAGATCTTTCAGCGTAGGGTAAACATAGATTCCAGCAAACAGTATCATCTAAAACAGAGCATCTGTATACTGAAAAGCTGCATTATAACATGATTATTCATCCACACTGATTTTTAAAAATTCACTCTGCACATGTGTTTCACAGTGTGTATGCTCTACCCTCCCAAACCTCAGTGTTTACTTGAAAAGAAGATCTTTGCACCTAATAAAGAAAACCCACACTAAGGGGTGGTAGAAAGAGATAAGTTGTCACTGTCCTGTTCATTTTAGAGTTCTCAAGCTTTTTTCATTCCTAGATTATGCTAAATTCTATGGAATTTAAGTTTCATCAAACTAAGACAGGAAAGGTGAGATAGGGGAGGAAATTAACCTTCCAGGTGACAATCCCAAGGAGAAATATTTAATATTTTTTATTCTACTTGGAGATTTCATTAAATGATGCTTTGTTAAGTCAAAATTTTGTTCATAAATACCAGCCTTTGGAGACATAAACACTCTTCTAGTCAGCATGTGGGAAAAGATCAACCCACTGGTGGATTCATTCTGTAAATCTTAGAGACTAGAAATCTGAAGGGAAAGATTGAGCCCAGGAAATTGAGGCCAAACTGATTCTGAGTTTAACCATCCAGTTAATGGGAGACTAGGCTATGCAGATTAATTTAAGCTAAAAACAAAACAAAACCACAAAACCCTGCATTACTTTACAATGTAAAACTGTGCGGGGATGAAAGATTTTAAACAAAAATGGCATGAGGGAAGTTACATGATGTCAAACTTACAAGTGAGGAAAGAATGTATGGTACACAGAAGCTTTCTTATTGTTGAGCTCCTTGGTTTTTCTTTTTTTGATGTTCACACTTCTACTTTCACAACATTGATTTCATATTATTTGATGGCCTCTATCAAAACTGCCTTTCCAAACATTTTCTTCCCCGTCGGCCTTTGTAAATCTCTTCTCTATCTATAGTCCTTTCCACTGTATTTCTGGCCTCTCTTTTTCCCCTCCATAGCTCTCCACCCATCTCCTGTCATCTTCATACTTTTTATCCTGAATCATCAAATGGGAATGAACATCCTGTATTCGCCAGCGAAAATGTCTTAATTTTAATGTCTCCCATTTTAAGGGTTTAGTACTATCTCATTTTATTTCAAATGAGAAACTTCTATCTCAGAACTTTAGAATATAATATTTGCATTTATTAAACAAACCTTAGGGATTTACTTATTGTGCTAAGCATAGAAAAGAGGTATTTCATTTTTTATTTGCATTGGAGCTATTCCTTCGAATTTCTTTATTTTCACAGAATTCCATCTTAGAATTTTTAGTTTTAGTTTTTTTTAAATATAATTAACAAAGAATAGGAAAATTTCTCATTGTGGTCTAAATCAATTCATATTTGTTATTATTTCAGCTGTTTAAGTGAAACTATCTTCCCAAAAGTATTGGTTATAAGTTAAAGATATTATTTTACTTCTAATCTTTCAAGCAGTTCTTTGCTATTTTTAGTTGTTTGCTATTTTTAGCTGTTGTACTTGTTCTAGCCAAGAGTTCCATTTCTCATTAATGGGATTGGTCACTGATCATAGCTAAAAGTACAAATATTGCTAAATAGAAATTATTTTGGTACCTGAGGACACTAAATATCTTTTTAAAGGGTATTTTCTTAGTGTAATCAGGTAAGTTGTTTGAGATAAATTAAATTATAATTTCAAATGTAGTAGAAAACAGAATGGATGATAAGTTAGTCATTAGAAGCAAGACAATGGAATAAAAGTGGGAAATTCTGGAAACTCACTATTTAAATTCAAGATGTTAAATTTGGAACCTTAGTCCTCATTGCAAGAACCACACTAGCAGAGTGAAGGAAAGAATTGAGACAATTAGCCACATGATTCAGACAAAAAATAAAGATCCAAACCCAAACAGTTTTGCCTAAATAATCTTGTGTTTGAATATTTTTTTGCCTGAATTTTTTGTCTCAGTTTGCCACTTCATTTTGTTAGGCTAGATCTGGATTCAAAGTTATTTTTATGAAAATTTTCAACTTGGACCTTATACTGACTTGATGTATTCATTGTTTTATATTGAAAACTAACTTATCAGAAGTTCTTCAATCCCATGGCCCTTAAAAGTTTTGCATTTTTTTTCTGAAGCAATATAAAAAATGCTTATGGTGTGTATGCAAGCTGCTGTTTTAACTTTCCTGAATTTCAAACATCTATATTTTACTCTCTTATATGCTTTTAACTAAGGTATAGTAGATGCATTTTTGCTTCAATACTAATTTAAGGTGTAATATTCATTTCTTTAGAGAACATTTTTGTTGTTGTGCATGCCTAGTGTTTTGTACGTTGTATATTGCATTCAGAATATTTTTTTCCTTCTCACCTATCCACAATGCAATGCCGTTCCCATGATGCACCTCTGCTTGCTGTTTACCTGTATGTTAATTCGCTTGAATCCCATTGGCCCACTGCCATCATGTGCTCGCTGCCTGTTATTAAAAGACTCAGTCGACTGCCAAAGCAATGAAGCGACCTCTCGAAGCAACTGTAGACCTGGTACTTTGACCTTTCACCTTTCGCTTTGCATGTAGCTTTTCAGAGAACCATCCGAGATTTGTATTACTTGTAAAATATTGGTTGCAAACAATCATTATTATTAATTTATGGAAAAAATTCAATAAGGTGTTTAGCCATCTCATTTTCATATGTAATCTGTGAAATAAATTAATCCTAACAAATTTTAATACCTTTTCCAAAAGAGTGAAGCAAATATAAATTACTTGGCTCAGAAAATGTTCATTATAATTCTTATTAACCCTGTAAAATTCAAAAAAATTGTCATTTAGTTAAAGAAAAGAATAGATATTATTAATAACACAAATGCTTCTTTCCCTCCTTAGAATAGTTTAACTCATTTTAAAAGCTGAAGCCATTTTTTCGTTGTTGTTGCTTGATAGTTTTTCTTTTCCTTAGTTGAGATGCTACCGTTTTGGGTTACAGAAATCATGCTTTCGCTCTCAATAACAAATTCTCACTCATTCGACATTGCCGCTGTTTAAATTAAGGTGCATGGCAGAGGCATCTCCTTAGCTGTCATTATTTTTAAAAAGAATGTTGCAATTGATGATCTCTGTGGACACGGAAGGTGTGTTTGCTTTAAGTTAGACATATCTTATCGAATTCTTCATTTCTAGGCCTTTCCCCCTGGTGCACTTCATCCTTTACCAAAGAGACAAGCACTTGAAAAAAGCAACGGGACCAGCGCGGTCTTTAACCCCAGCGTCTTGCATTACCAGCAGGCTCTCACCAGCGCACAGTTGCAGCAACACGCCGCATTCATCCCGACAGGTAAGTCCCCTTACTGTCCCACGTCCTGTGCCCTTGTGCCCTTCCGGTCATGTGCTTTCTTCTCATTTCTTTAAGCTGTTTGGTGGCATCTAGTTCGCTTTCAAAGGTACGATACAGCTTGAAATTCATCGTTGTCCTAGCTATCTAGACATATTTCACTTGCTTGGAATGATAGCTAAAGAGTGTCAGGATTCTAAAGCCAAATATTTGGTAGAGTTAAGTGACAGATTTAAACCATGAGAAGCAGCGAGCAGTTAGGATTTTTGGATTCTTGTATTTATACAAGCCCTGTAAAATTGTTTATGTAAATAAGACCTTTTATGACTATTGAAGTTTGTAGTTAACTCTGAATGATCCAAAAATAGCAATTCCAGTAAATACTAACCATTTTTTTCTATTTCTATGCAGAGCACTAAAAATAAAACACGGCTATTCAAATTAAAGCAATCCTCTCCTCATATTTTTATATCCATTCTCTCTCTTTCTCCATCCTTCTCAACTTTCACCAAGTTCACAAATATATAGCGCTCTTACCCTTGGTTTCTAAGCCAATGCCTGATAATATTAGGCGCTATGGTGCATTAACTCTGTTATTCCACTAAGAGATCAATTGTGTTAATCGTAGAATCTTGGAGTTTAAAGGATTCTTAGTGATCTCCTCATCCAGTTGATTGTTTTACAGATGAGAAAACTGAGGCCCCCTACAGGAGAAGTGACTTTCCAAGGTGGCACAACTAATGATAAAAAGATGAGAACCTACTTTCCCTGTGACCAATTCAACTGGCATAACGTTACACCACCCACCCCTCCTCTATCTGTTGATTCCACAGAGTTCCACTAAACAACGAGATAAAAGTGGATTTTTTTTAAAGTGGCAAAAAAGTCAGATAGAAATGAAGAAACAAAAGTATAATGCATGTTAGCCCTCTGCATTTTTTCCTACATCCCTGACCACAAACATACACACAACATACACAAACAAACACAGTCACCATAAATTGACTGACCGTGGTTTTCAACTTTTAGTCTGATGTAGCCTTTGGTGGGAAAACCATCCATTAAGTTTTTCATTTTGAAGTCAAATTCTGCATCCCATGATAGTGAGTTGAATATAGATGAATAACAATTTTAACAAAAAGAGACTGTTGATCCTGATGCATATGTTTGGACTTTTCCAGTTTGTTATCCATTTCTTTAAATTTCATAGCATATTAGGAATTAATATCTGAGGGAGTTGAGTAAATATGTCTGTGGTATTCTTTGCATAAAATCTACACGTTGAAATGAATTAGTAACCTGGGAACACTATTTATAATAGTAAAAATATAAATTGCATAAACAAAATGGTTTTTAGTTTTCTTATCTTAGTTTTAAACCTGTCTTAAAATAAACAAACTCGTTGACCTCTAGAGGGGATCTCTAATTCAGTACTTGTTAGGGCTTCATTCTTGCCCTATTGCAACCAGAACTAGTGACATTTCCAGTGCTGTGATAGCATAGCAGTATTTGTAGATGTGATCCACTTGAAATAACATTTGTGAAATAATCACTAGAAGGTAAACTTAGCTTGAGGTCCTGTGTGGTTTCTACAAGTGTCTCATTATAGACCTCTTGGCCACTAGATATTTTAAGAGGAAAAAAAATTAAGGAAGAATATACTGAGGGGAAAATAGAAAAGGACAAGTATTTTTCTGAAGAATGGATAATATACCATTCCCATCCCTTGGGATTACCTATGGAACCCTAAAGCTAAGCCTGGCAAAAGACTCTGAACCCCTAACACATATTTAACACTCCAATCCAATAATGGATGACTTATTAAAATACTGAAAGAATCCTCACTGTAAAATATTTCACCTTGAAACCCTTTAAATATTTCCAAAGCAAGAATGAATAACAGCCTTTATGCAACGACCTGATTTTTGTTGATGAAATGTATTATATGAAGGACCGATGTGCTGTATTGGCTGCTGTGGTTGTGTACTTCCGCCCTCTGGTGGACTCCTTAGGAACAGCTTAAGTGTGTCTGGCCACCCTCAATACAGTGGGCTTTGGTAGCAGAAAAGTGGGTCCTAGCCCACTTAATTCAGTGAATTAGAAGTGTTTCCATCTGTTACATGATACAAATATCATAGTGGACAAACATGTGTGTCTCATGTTCTGAAATGGTATTTTAAATTCTAAGAAATTCTCACATTTCTCTTAAATGAGGAAAGAGAAAATAATTTTATTAAAAGGAGATTAGCATAATTTTTCTCCCACTCAAATCTATAATAGAAACTTTAGTGTTTATTTTAGCTCCAGTTTTTTACTTCAGACTGTTTCTTATAAAACACACTTTCAACCTTGTTTTTAAAATGATAATGATAATAATCATTCATTGTTAATCATCCTTGTTTTTAAACCTCAGCAAATCAAGTGATGATGCTCAAATATAATTTTTGTAACTTGATAGATAGTGAGCCCATTATTTTTAAATGAACAAATTTTGATTTTTCTATAGATGTTTTACATAAACAGCCATCATAAACATGAAATGAAAAGCATTTTATGTTCTCCTGGAGGTTGCTCTTTATCGAAAGGTCATTCATAGTAAAGCTTTTAATAGGCTACTTGAATTCTCCAATTGACACAGTGTGAATTGAAATTTAGGAATTCTGCCTCCAGGCTGCAAAGATATTAATATAAAATTTTATGCAAAATATGGGAGTCTTCTCCAAACCCCTAGTTGATGCCCTAGCACATTTGCAGTGGGTGAGATTTCTCTCCTTTTTTTTTTTTTTTTTTTTTACTTTTTTCATAGAGATGATTTTAACCAAGTAGTTATACTTTTTCTTTGCTATGTTAGGAACGTGGCAAAACCGCACACACTTTCAAAAATAGCAGCATAATAATTCTTGGCATTTCTCTGACAGGTTTATTCTGAGTTACTGTAAGTGTTCTCATAGACATTATCTCATTATTCTTCAAGATGTTGCAATTCTTTTAGTGTCAGGCATAGATGTTTGCATTTTGCAGATGGAAAAACTGAGGCTGTGTCTACACTATAAAGTGGAATGTGTAATTAATGGAATTATCCAGATAATTCTGGCTCACATATACAAGAGCTGAATTATTTGTGCAACAGAAACAGAAAACATTTGAGAAGACTTTGTTCACAGAATTAGTGCTTTTGTGAAATGCTTCAGCTGGTCAGAACAAAGGCGACCCCCAGAATCCTCCCATGATTTATTTCATTATAAAAAAATCACAGAATAAGTAGAACAGGGGAAAGTGCTAGCCCAAATATTGCCTAATGACGAGAAACCACAAATGTTACATAAGGTTATCATACAACTTGGTGAACGATTTATCTGTGTTTATAGTGGAAACTGTGTCTTCATAACCACAACAAAATTTCTTTATTCCATTCAATTTTGCAAACATTTCTTGAACACGTAGTATGTTCTGGGTTCCAGAGCCAGTAATGAGAATATAAAAGAGTTCAAAACTAGGTAAAAACCAAATATCATGCAAAGTGTGAAGGACGAGCTGCAGGTCTGAGCGATGCTACTGAGAGTGATGGGGAGAGGGAGGCAATGCTTCTGCCTTCAGCATGTGCAGTGGGTGGTGGCTCCAGAGGGTATGGAGAAAGAAGACTTTCCAAAGTAGGAGAAATTGGCTTAGGACTTTGAAAGAGAAG
>RJWJ010015845.1:0-14774 GCA_004363605.1 Indri indri
TCTTCTCTCTTCTGTTCCAATCCTCACAGGTGTGATAACAGCTGGTGTCACTAAAACAAACGAACCGCCACACCTCGGCCCTTTGCTTGTCTTCACTGGCATTGTCCGATTTTTTCTTCCATAAGAAAAGCTGATCTTTCATATTAAGTGGAATAATGTCAAAATTAAACCAAGTATGTGTGAAGGCAAGCAGAAACAGTGCTCCTTACGTAAAGAAGCGGCAAAGATTTTAAAAAGCGTTGCTAGAATTTGAGTAACTGATTGTTAAGACGCTGGTGAGGGCACCCACTCCTTCAGCCAAAAACAAAAACAAAATGCACCCAAAAGAAAACATTAATCACGTTGTATCTAAGCCAACCCACTAATCAGGAACACAAAATACAGAGTGCTAAGATATTAAGGCACTCCAAAAATGCCACTGGAACACTGAACGTGAAAGTAAACATTCCGAATCCCCCAGCCCTCCCACATCTAATCTGATAGAGCCACCCAACGGCTTCACAGAAGGTAAGAGGAGCCGGCTCCCCTGGACGGTCTATCGCAGGCTTCTAAATGGACTGCTATTAAAAACCTGAGTGGACGTATCTCCTGGGATCAGTGTGGCGTTCAGTTGCCGGCTGGCCCCAATAGTTTCAGCCACCCCGCTGCAAACCCCCACTGTTAGGGAAGCACCACGTGATCACTGGGGTCCACCCCGTCTCTGTTTTCAAGGTCTTTCCTGAAAGTTGGCCACATAGATAACCTGGTTTCCATGCTATTTATTGCCTAGGAAGGAGGAAGGGTTGGGCCCAACCCCTTTGGGACATGAACTTGTGGTTCCAGGGAGTCTAGGAAGTCAAACCTGATGCTTTCAGGACTAAGCTGCCCCATACAGTGAATCAGACTGGAGTTTTCTCTTAGAACCAAAAAGGGAACCGAATTACAATTGCTCTTTCTTACTTGTGACACATTTTAAAAACACATACACACACCAAACACAAAAACAACAACTAAAAAAAACCCAAAAACCCAAAAAACCTTCCCTAGTACTTTAGAACGTATTTAAACTGTGGCTTTTGGGAATAGTAATTTTTCTACACTAAGAATGAATTTCTTTTAATATTCTCTTTATTAACTCAAACACCATTTCGCAGAGGACCTCCATTTGCTGGTGGCAAATCTGGTTAACTTTGGAGGCCCAGTATCACTTTTTCCATCAAAATTGATTAGTCTGCAGGTTCAGAGAGATTATAAGGTCAGGTCAAACCCCTCCCTCCTCCAGAGTGTTTTAGCAAAGATAAAATTCAAATGATGTTTTTAGTAAAAATGATTGCCTTCTTTTAAAAGATGGCATTAAAGATAACAGTGTAATAATACTTTTTCCAAGAGCACAAAAGTTTGCTGTCTTTGTTACCAGATTTATGAAATAGCTTTTACATGTGCCCTGAGGCTTCCATTTTGGATGGGTTCTGGGCACAGCATTACTCTGTGGTCCCATCTCATTAAAGGAATGATGAGCTTCAGTAGGCAAGACATCATTTAAAACTAGGGGAAAAAAACAAAACCAAAAACAAACAAACAAAAAAAACTTACCTACTCAGCTTTTAAAAATAAATCCGTGGTCAGCGATCAGTTTTGGATGAGACTTTGCAACTTCCAACTTGCTGCAGGGACAAGTATCTGTGGCTACCATATACCTCACAAGTATTGAAAAGCACACTTTTACCTGTTTCTAGTTGCTAGAAAAAAACGTTTGCATTGATTTCTCCAGGCTCTGCCTATCTTTTAAAGACATGTTTGTGAGATCCAGGTCCTCTGACTTGCTCAGTTTCCGTGTGATCCGAACGTAGCGCACCCTGAACAAGTATCAAGGGTCAGTCTGGTGGAGAGGTTCAGCAGATGGGTTAAAATTATTAAGAGAAAACCAGGTGCTGAAGTTCTATGAAATATGCAGAGTCACATTCAGAAAATACTCCCTCCTCATTCAGAAGAGCTCAAAATTAAGGCCCCATGTCTAGGCCTTTAAATAAAGTTCCCCATCCCAGGATTATTTATCACGGTTAGTGGTGGCCATCAGTCATGAAAAGTTAACAAAGACCTATTGGGTTTATCTATAGGCAGCTAAACAAACATATCTTGCTCTCCTGTTATCTTCTTGTTAACAAAGCCCTATCAGGATGTTCTAAACATCAGCACTTACTGCAGTGGCCCTTTATCTGGGATGATATATAGAGAGCCCATCAATTAGCGGAGGGTGTGTAGATACCTGCCATATATTCATGAGAGCAGCCGCTCTCTTTTCTTTCTCCTGCCGAGGACAGACACATGGCAGTGTGGCTTTCTAGGTGGTGTCCCTGCTCACCTGCTGGGCTTTGGTTCACCTCTGCTGCAGTGAACTGTCGGAGCGCACGTGGTCCGGGCAGAGCCATGACTTTGAACAAAGCCAATGAACAGGGCTGTTCTCAGCACACTCCGACCACCCCATAGGACGAAGGTCCGAGGTAGTCATCTTGAAACACAGAGAAAAACACCAGCCTTGGTGTAAATGTCTCTTTGACCTAAGCATTTTGTGAAAACAATGTTACCATTCACTTAGTTTACTAAATTTGAAATATCCAGGCAGACAGTTTTACTCCAGGTGTGTGGATGAGGGAAGGGGAGGAGCTGGTCGCTAGGATGGCACCGGAATCTGCAACCTCTTAGCTCATCCTGTTCAGGCGTTCTTCCGCACAAAGCCCGTCCCTGGATCCCCAAGGCCCACAGGGTGAAGCCACTTAGCTTGACTTACGACGTGCTTCACTGTGGCATGTGCCTGCCTCTCACTGGTGCCTCTGCTTGGGCCACACCATGTTTCTGCGGGTGCTGAACTCCTGTCCCCTTTCCCAGTGCCAAGCCACAGCCCCTGCCTTTCCCTTCTAGAATACTCTTTGCCCTGCTCTGCCTTGGAAGTTCCTAAGCATCCTCCAAGGGCCAGACCACGCTTGTCTCTTTGGTAGAACAGTTAGGGTCACTCCCTGGCATTCTCCCTCTGGGCTCACACACCACCAGGCCACGCTTTTCACATAGTTATTGCATCTAGAATGATCTATTTGCTAGTCTTTCTCTCCACTCTCCCTGTGGGCACCTTGAGGACAGAGGACGTTTCCTACTTGGTAGTCTGAGCGCTTAGCAGGGTGTCCATCGGGGGACACAGTGAATGATGAATAAATATAAATGCTCTTAAATCTACTGACACACCTCAGTATATACTGAGATCTGCTGCAAGGAAAGATGGAAATCCAAGCAGTGGCAGCAAGAGCTGGTGTCGTGGTCAGACAGTGTCACTTGTAAAGAAGGGGTCGGCCTATCTGAAAGGATGTTCTGAGTGTTTAGTGGGAGGACGCTTGTAATCTGTTTGGTTTGGATGGATGCAGTCGCCATTATTCTGTAATAACATTATCATACCCTTTGCTGCCGGGGCCGCAGCGCCCAGTCATTTGGGCAGCCTTTTCCTCGGATGAGGTTTCCCTCAGATTGGTCCCGCCGCAGGATAACTCGATTTGGTGCAGGGCCGTCGGGCGTGTGGTGCCTTAAAACACAGCAGAGGCAGACTGCGGGGACGCGAGGCTGACAGCAAGGACCCCAGGCTACCTACTATTGCCATTTCACCTCCACTCACCTGTAAACTCCCGGACAGCACAGGGAGGACACCCCGACACCCTCCTAGGTCTGTGCCCTTCCTCCAAGGGCCACTCACCCAGACCCAAGTCTCCAGCTCCCTCTGTCTAACCCTGGTCAACAGTCAGGAGCTCCATGAGGCCTTGAACCCGAACCCTCCCGGCAGGAGGGGCGGAGACAGGAACTCTGCTTCCTTCCGCCCCACTTCCAGCCCTGACCTGCACTCCAGGCGCTTGGGGTCTTTTTAAAAAGCTGGGTAGCGACTGACAGCCCTGCCTGTGCGGACTCTGTCAGGACGGCCAGCCGTCACCCATCTCTCCTCTGTGTCCCTCCCCACCGGGCCTGGGCGCTCTAGTCGCGGGCACCCTGAGGCGAGCCTGCCTGCAGCACGGAGGGCTTTCTAGATTGTTTTACTGGGAAGGGTTGGAGGTGTGAAAGAGGGCCATGAAGAGCCCGCTGGCTCCCCCGGGAAGGATCACCTCCTCTCTTTCTCCCAGGACTCCCCTGCGCCAGGCCCACTGCCCCTGAGGTGGGGGCGCGGCTAAGGGGGGCTTGCGGACACCTCCCCGGTCCCCCACCCCCGCAAGCAAAGTTCCCACGCTCTCCAGGTAGGACCGGGATGGGGATGGGATCGCCTGGTGCACGTGGCATCCGCTCCACCTGCAGGGTCGCGACCGGCAATCTCGGGTTTGGGGAGGGAGGTTGACCCCTGGAGCCCTTAGAGCGCCTTACACCTGCCGCCCAGGAGCCCGGCCCTCACCTTTACACCGCCACACGTCTGGCCCTGGCCAGCTCCGGTCCCCACCCCTGTCTGCAGAGCGTGGGCCAGCTCGGTGGCCTGGTCCTGGCTTGAAGGTGCCCTCGCAGAGGCCATCGGGGTGGCCCGGAAAGGATCCTCTGGGACGGGTCCCTGGCCGCGGGCTGCCACGGGAGCCGGGCGCTCCGGGGGCTGCAGCGAGCGGCGAAAGCCGCGCCTGGGGGCGGGGGAGTGGGGTGGCGCCAGCGGGGCCTTCCCTGTCCAAGTTCACAGAGGCTGAGAGGCCCAGACCGCGCCCTAGGGCCCCAGTGGGCCCACCATCTCCATAACAAGCAAAGACGGGGTAGGGGGTAGGGTGTGCAAGGAAAGAAAAAGAAAAGGGAGGGAGGATGTCGGTGACGCTAAGAGGAAACAGAGGCCTTGGCCAACAGTGGCCTTCATAACTGCCCTTCGGTTCTAGTGGCTTTGCAGGCTGGGCAGAGGAATCCGTTGGCCATGTTTGCTTCAACGTAGACTGGTCTCCTGCGACGCTCTTAGATGCTCCAGGTCTTCTGTGTACCCCACCCACCGCCCCAGCCCCTCTGCGGAGAAGCCGGGGACCAGATCCTTTGTTTCCCAGGAACCTGCGCCACCAGCAGGCCCTGTTTCCTGGCCAAACTGGGGGAAGAAACCTAAGAACCGTGCGCTCCCGGCAGGTGGCTTTCTGCGGAGCCAGGGCGGCCAGCGGGGCCAGGCGGCGCCACGGACCGGCCAGGGGATCCCAAGGAGGGGAGGAGAAAGGGGGTGGGGGCGGGGGTCCGAGAAATGGGACAAAAGGTGGCTTTATTTCGGAAGGCACGCCAAGAAGGAGCCGCTTGGTGTTAACTGAGTCCACATAGCAGAGGTGGCTTGGCCTGGGCAGCCAGGTTCCGTCTGCCCTTAGATGTTGCCACCACTCTCCTTATC
This sequence comes from Indri indri, assembly GCA_004363605.1. Lineage (NCBI taxonomy): Eukaryota > Metazoa > Chordata > Mammalia > Primates > Indriidae > Indri > Indri indri. Next base: position 5,339 of record RJWJ010015845.1, read on the forward strand.
CCGAAGGTCTGGCAACGGTCGGATGGGACCGTGGAGCGACCACTCGCCCCAGCGCGGGGACAGCGGTGCAGGCGCCCGCGATGGCGGTGTGTAAATGAGTGTCCATGTGGGGCCCGTGACACTCAGGGCAGTCAATGCCAACACAGAGCAGGACAATGATACCCCCGTACAAGTGCAAACTAGTCTCTGTGTTGGGGGAAAAAAAGAGAATAAAAGTTTAATAAACGTGTGCTGTGTTGTGGATGACTTTGTGACGACCTCTGTTGCAAATGGCCTATGCATGCGGAATAATGGTCTCCTTGCAGAGAGGGAAATAGCTTAGTGCTATCATCGTTGCCTCGGTAACCATCAGAGTCCCCATCTAGCAAGAGAGAAATGAGTTATGAAAAGGCTTGAGTGAAGAAGGGATTAACACATGATCCCAGGGACAGTATGTCAATCAAAATCAACTGAGAAATTACACTGCTCTATTTGAGAATTTCCCCGGCCCCCGAACGGTAGTGGAGTTGGGTGCGTTCTCTCTCCCTCTCTCTCTTTTAATTTGAGAAAGAAGGGGAAAGTATCATCACGATTATTCTTCGTGGCCATCGTCGAGAATTACACTGAAGGAGGGATAGGATCACAAAAAGGGGCGTTATTTAAGAAGACAGGCGCCCTCGCCCCACCGCGCACGTCTGGGCACTGGCTCTGCGCCCCTCGCGGTCCCCTCCCTGATGTCCCCCCGCTCCCCGGACCCCCACTCCGCAGCTCGTGTCCCCCGGACTGCGAGGCCCAGGCCCGATGCTTGGCCTTTGACGGGCGGGAGCTGCGCCGGGTGGGGGAAGGAGGAGGGACATGGGGTTGGGGAGGCTGGAGCGACCCGGGTCCCGGCCCGGGAGGACCCAGTGGCAGCCTCGCAGCGACCACTCGTCGGCCGCCTGGTGCCTGGGCTCAGTGTTGGGGAAACAAGTCGAGGCTGGTGCACGCCCCTCCCCCGGGGTGTAAGACCCCCCCACCCCCGGCACGAACACACCCGCCCGAGCACGCAGACCCTGCACACGTGACACGGGGGACTCAGCAATAAAGAAAAAAGACCCCAGCACGCGCAGGAGCGGGCTCCGGTTAATCGATTCCCAACACCGCGTGTGGCGCGGCCACCACCCGCACCGCCCAGGCTGCGAGTGCTTGGGCTTCCGCTCCCGGCGCTTGAGTCAGGAATTTTGAAATAAACCTGAACCGGCTCCCCCCCCCCCCACCCCCGAAAAAAAAAAAAAGAGAATGCCCTCTCCCCAAAAAAGAGAGAACGTTCCCTTTAGGAACTATTTGAAAGGCACGAGACGCTGGGGAGGGGGCGCGTAAGGGGCTCTGCTGTAATAGGGCAGGCGGGACCCCAGGTGATCGCGGGGGCCCGGCCACGCAGCACTGGGGTTCGGGTGAAGCCACCACAGTAGGGCGCGAGCCGGGGGTTGCGTGGCCAGGCTGGGGGTGCACCAGGTGCCCGGGTGACGTGGGTCGGGGTGGCAGAGTCCGGTACGCGCCACTCCTTACTTACTTCCCACCCCGGACCCGCGTCTCGCTCTTGTTCCCAACAGGAAGGGGACCTTGGCCTTCATCTCGTCTACTACCCCCCCCCATTAGCAGATGGGGAGACTGAGGCCTGAAGATGGTACAATTACTAAAGGCACACATGGACAAGGGACAAGACTAGAGCCCAAGTCCCTGAACTTTGGTTTAGAAAATTGGCCCTATTTCAAAGACATAAAAAAAGTTTTAAGGGGACACTTCTGGAACCCAGAGCCTTCACTCTGCGGGGCCGGGCCGGGCGGTGTGAGCAGAGGCAGGGCGGGGAGGGGCTGGCTCCTGGCTCCGGCCGGCGGGGCGGGTCCTGCCCACCACCGCCTCATTCATTCGTTCATGCATTTATTCACTCGCCCTCCCTCCGCCGCCTCCCCTGCCCCGCGGAGCCCCACACGGGTTTCAAGTGCTGAGGCCCCGGTGGTTAACCAAGTCGCCTTGACCCCGGCGCTATTTGATATTTGCCTCCTTGACACTCATTTAGGAGCTCGCAGCAGCAACGCAGACATTGGACAAGTCCAGCCTGAAACCGAAGCCTCACGAAAGGGGGGAGATGGGGAGAACCTGATAGCTGGAAACTCGTTTTCTCCAAAGGCTTTCGGGACATTTTAGCCCGGCTCCGGGTCCGCGCAGCGCCAGGGCGCCGCCAGTGCGGGTGTAAACGTTAAATGTTAGCTATTTGTTCCAGTGATTGGCATGAAAATCGACCCTCGCCTGTCTTCTTTTTTTCCTCCTTTTCCCTCTTTCCTTTCTCCCTCTCGCGCCCCTACGGATTCCCACAAATGCTGATCCAACCGGTGGCTCCTCTAATCCGCCTTCCCTGCTGTCCCCGGCGCCACCCAAGTCAGAAAACTCCCGATTTGGAGAAAAAGAGCAACGTAACAATGACAACCAGGACGAGGCCCGGGGACAGTCTTCTGGTTCTGCTCCACCTCTGGAGGCGACACTATTCACCTGCCCCCAACTCCCTGCCTCTTCTTCTTAGTTCCTTCTTTTTTCTTTTTCTTTTTTTGGTCTTTCCTTTCTTTTAAACTGGGCTGGCGAGAATGATAAGTGTCAGCAGCATATTAGTAATTCAGGAGTGCTGTGCTCTCTATTAACGAGAGACAAACAGATGGGCAGATAAGAGAGTCACCTGGTTGCAAAAGTTCCAGTTTCTGCTTAAGGGGAGCAAACGACAGAGACGTCTTACTCAGAGCATGGTAACTGCCGCTCCAGAAAGGGAGGAAGGACCCCCAGTCTGGGGCTGGGGACAAACCACATCCCCACACCCCTGCCTGTCCACCCTCCGGGTCGGGATTCCAAGCTCCCCTGAGCCCAGCCCTGCATCTCTCAGCGGGGACACACTCACTCCTGGCTCTACCCATCCCGGGAGGCTGGTCCTGCCTCCTCACTCCACCTGCATCCTCCATCTATCTCATTTGCTCTGTCCCTCCCCATACCTTCTCGTAACCTTTTCAAACTCTGATTAGTGGAAGCCTCATTCTCCTCACTCACGCTTTCCCCCAATCCTCCTCTCTCCCTTTCTGTCTCCTTCTTAAAAGATTTTGGAGCCGGGAAGATAAGATATGCAATCCTCTATCGGGAATCCTGTGATATTAAAGATCAAACGTGGCATCAGTGGAAGACCAAATGCAGGGGGAAACAAAAGGGGGAGGCTGAGAGATGCTCATCAGCTAATTACAGCTGCAAATATTATGCAAATTTATCTTGGCACAGAAATGGAGAAAGCGAGTTTAAGTGCGGAGATAATGCCGGAAAATTGAATGTTCATCTGGGCATGGGAAAAGGCCCAGTAGGCTCCACTGGTTTGTTTCATCTAGGGAAGCACCGTTTTTATGCTCCTATCAGATCATCCGCACTTCGCTGGTTGGGGCTGAGAAATTAATATTACTTATAATTGATACTTGAAATTCTTGGAGTGATGTGTCGTAAAGAGAAGGAAGAGGGGAAGGAAGGATCAGGGAGAGAGGAAAGGGAGAAACCCGAGGAGGAGACGGGGAGTGAGAGGAAGGAGAGAGACGTCATGCAATATTGAACACAGGGTTGGAACCCAAGGTCTCAAGTCTACTCTACTGAGGCCAACGTGAACTGAAAGATAAAGGAAAAATATCCCAGATAATCAGGCATCTCCCTCTACCACCACCTAAAACCTGAAACATCTTTATAATCAAGATTCAAGCTTTTTTTTTTTTTTGAAGAAAAAATATCTATAATTATTTGGCTGCCTACTCTATTTATGAGTGTGGGACACGCTCAGAATCGAGACTTGAACTTGAGATGGATGGGAACCCTGGGTATCCCCAGCAGAGGAAATCTTCGTGGTGGGAAGGCTTGGAAACCACTCCGGGGTGCTCTTGTAGATCTAAGCAGAGGGAGGGAAGGATGCTTTGGAGCCACAGAACCTCATCCCTGGCCCCAGCCCATTTCCTCCATCCATCCTGGCCCATGTCAACATTCTTCAATCTACTCAAGAACTGTCTAGGAAGTTACAGTTCCTGAAAATAAACTCCAGATCCTCACAGTTCAGAAGTAAATGTTCTTAAGTGTAGGGAGAAAGGGAGACAATAGGACCTACAGTGAACAGAAGATTATTCTTAAAAAAATAAAAAAGTCCTCCTCCCACCTCCCAGTACAAAATCTACTGCAACCTAGAGAAACGTGGAGAATTTCAGAAGAGTATTATCCGGGTGCAAGCCATCCAATTACCGGGAAATTATGCTCTGACGTCAGGGCGAACAATTGGAGAGTGAATATGTATGAATCTCCTCTCCCTGGTTTGCATATTTGCAACGATTGTTTAATCCAAGCAACCAGAAAGTAATCAACAGGCACAAAAAGCTTAAAGAGCAAATTACCAATGACTCCTGCCCCTTCTACTTCCAGAAGCCGGGATGTTGCTAGTGTTGTCAGCATTGGGTGGGGGGGGACTCCGGTATAGCCTTGGATTCTGAAATCTGTCCTGCAAGAGGAGCAAGTAAAGCCTGTTGCGTTTAGATGGCGTTTGTTCCTTTGGCATTACGGCCAAAGACAAAAGAAACAAAAATGCCAATTATTGGAACTAATTAACCATTAAATGAGATGTGTGTCCTCTTCTCTAAGACTCTAAAATGGAGGGAAGTTGATGGGTACGTGAGGGGTGTGTTGGGGAGAACACACCCACCCTGTGCTCTAAGAAAAGGAAACCTATGCATGCATATTCTGCATGTGTTAACAGACAAAGCCAAGAGAGCTGAATATATACATATATACTTTTATAAAAGAGGGCACTGAATTTGGAGAGAAACCTGGAATTGATTTTTTCCTTGTTTACTTGGAATGGGGCTGGAGGGGACAGGCATTAGATAGGGTGGGAGCTGTGGGGGGGTGGTGAGAGCTATGGCGAGGAGAGAGAAAATCTCAGAAAAATTACCATTATTGGTATCTTTCTATATAAAGATGCAAATGGCATTTTATCTTAACTTGGCCCTGTGCTTTAGTCAGTGTTTATGATTAATTATCTCCTTTTTCATAAAAATAAATCATGTTAAAAATTAGGATCTCCACGTTGGGGAGAAACTAAGCGCTGGTTTCAGGTCGATCTTGTTAATTTCAGCCTGAAATTGACACACTAATTAAAGAGCGGAGTGGTAAAGCACAAGCCGGCAAGATTATACCCAGCTCTTTTTTTTTTTTTTTTTTATCAGATCTACCTTATATTTTCCCAATTAAAAACTGCAAAAAGCAGTTTCATTGCCCCGGGATAAAAAATAAGGGCCCCCTTTTCACAACATTCTACCATCACTTTCTACCATCAGATTCATTGTGATGTATTAGATGCAATAAATTATCCCATGTAACAAAACATTGGGAGCTGAAAGGCAGATAATCTGGAAAGCAGAGATAAGGATTCATTATTCCAAATCATTATGAATCCAACGTTGCCTCTGACTTCTTTCTTAATCAGCTCCTCTGATCCTGGATATGTGAGCAGCACAGATAAGGAAAGAGTCGTTTATAATTCTCCACCTCGTCTAATATTTTAAAATAAAGTCAGAGGCAAGAAAACGCCATAAAACACTGGTGAGCAGGCAAGCGCCGAATGAAAAATCACTTCCATGTTATTATATCCACAGTAAGATTTAATTAAAATTCTCCACGTCCACGTGCTTTATTTTCAGATAGGATTTTTTCCCATCACGTAATAATTGATAGGAATTTGCAAACGGGGCTATTTATTTAGGGCTCCTGAGTGAAATAGGTCTGATTTTTTTTTTTAATTTCCAGTGGTTGCTTTTGCAACTTTCATTTTCAATGTCCATAGTTCCCTAGGACCCAGGCCCCCATGGCCCACCTGGCCCCCAGTCCAGCTGCAGTTCTTGGTCAGGGGAAAATAGCTGTGGCCACCATCCCGAAAGTTGAGTTTAATAAAAATGCTCTTTTAGAAGAGGAAGAAGAAAACTGGGTTGTTCCCTTCTAATGCCTCATTTTTTTTTTTAATTTCAGGGTATTATGAGGGTACAAACATTATGGTTTCTGATGCCTCATTTACACCCTCCCAACCAGCCCCCCCATTTATAATAAAATAAATCTCATTGAGTGGGATTGAAAGATTAGAACCTTTAAACCCAGGCTAACATCGAGTGTGTGTCTTCACATGGCAGTGTGCACTTTAAAGAACTAAACCAATCCACGGGTGTACATAGGAAGGCAGAAAAATTGAAAAGCAAGGTGGTACCAAAGGCTGATGGGCTGAAAGAAAAATATTACCTGTGTTTTAGGGAAAAGAAACAAGATGTTGGAAACCTGGAAGAATAAGTATGTGGGTCCCCCAGTCCTACATGGAGCAACTCCAAGTGGCCACACATTCTTAGAAAGATTGCAGATTCTGCCACCGATTATTTCTTCCTACGGGGTCTCTTTTTTTCTGTATCCAACAGGTGAACTCCATATCTCCGTGGCCATCGCAGAGATCTGGACACAGTGTTTCTATTATCTATTAGTCATTTGCTGATCCATCTTCCACCTCCACATGCCCAGTGGCTTCCCTTTATATTTAAAATCCAATCAAATGCCTTAGCTTGTAGGAATGTGGTCTCAGAAAACTTGCTGAACGCACCACGGGATTTAAAGCGGCTGATGCCAATTAGGATGAGACAAGTGCCTCCAGTGAGAGTCCCAAAGCCAAGCTCTGCCTCCAGGCCCGTCCCTCTAGCTGGTTCAGCTCCGAATCCACGTCTGAGAAGGATGCGCGTCTGCCCAGGAATAAGGGGTTAAAGACTGTCGGTAGGTGCTCCGTGAGGGGAAACAGAGTCAGGGAGGCTTGAAGCAGGGTACTGGGCACAAGGTGTGGGGAAGAGGTGACCTGCACTGGGTATCGGTGTCTGTGTGGCTGTGAGGGGGTCTGGGCTGGGACACCCAATGAAAAGGTTCGCTGGAGAGAGTCCTAAAATCTTCGGAGTAAAGCTACCCTGTCCCCTCAGACGTGTTAGGTTGGAGCAGGCTCTGAGCAACCGGGCTCCGTTGCCCCTTAGTGTGTGACACTAGACAGTCGCTCCTGAAGAGGAGTGTTGCTTACTCTCTCTGCTAGCCGTCTGTCACCTCCAAGTATATACACACACACACGAAGACCTGAACCACGAATCAGCAAGCCAGAATGGTGGCTTTTAACATTTAGAAAGTGACTTGTAGCTTCATTAAAGCACTATCTTTGCAGCGGGCCAGGCCCAGCGTCCCCTCATCGGGAATAAATCGTCAGCATTTCTGCCGGGGAAGTCCAACTAAGGACCAGGAGTTCCCTGGCTTTGCTTTCTTCTCAGAGTAAATTCTCTTCCTTGCTTTACCCCACCTCCTCCCCACTCTCCCCCGACTCCCTGGAATGATTCGTCCTAATTAGCAGCATTTCCCCACTCCTAAGCCCATCAGGATGACGAGAAATGCTCAGCTGGGCTGAATCTCGCCCCTGCCTGACCATTAAATTGGAAAACAGTTGTATTTTTTATTAAGTCCTTTGCATTTTCTTTTTAAAGCCGGAGCCTCTGTGGCTGCCAGATTTCCTTCAATCGAGGCGTTTTTTGCTAAACGTAGAATTGGGGCGATGGCAGGGGGGGCGGGGGGGCGGTGTGTCTGTGATCAGATTTCTAAGCCCCTCACCAAGGAGTCACTTAGACCCGGAGACAGGCAAGTGCCCGCGTCAGCAGAAAAGGAACAGGGAGCGAGGCCGCCAGACCGACGGGAACCAGGCGGAAGGAGTGTCGCAGGCGCGCAGGGACCGGGTGGCCGGCGGGCAGGAGAGGGAATGAGAAAGTCTGCCTTGGGTCTCAGAGGGTGCGGTTGCAGGGTCCAGATTGTGCGGGGAAAGGACTGTCCTGCGGGAGGCGAGCCTGCGATGGGGCAAGGGAGGGGGGCTGGGCGAATGGGAAACCGGAAGGCGACAAGAGGCGGGAGAAGGGAGCTTGGAGAACGACGCCACAGTGGCCCCTCGGCCTAGTGGACCGCGAGCTGGGGTATAGCTAACGCCCGGGTCCAGGAGACAACTGTCGCCGCCTGGGTGCCAAATGCCTCCCTCTCTGGGCCCTGTCTTAGTTCCTACGGGGCCAGCGCTCGAGAAAGAAAGAGGCGGTGTTGGGACCCTCTGGGGTCCAGGGTGCCAGCGACACTCCTCTTCCCAGCGGCGGCGGCCTTCCTGGCACAGCCCAGGCGCCCCCGAGGTGCGCCAGGGCAACAGGTTGGGTGCCAGCTGTCAAGAGAGTGGTCTTCTCCCGCGTCCTCGAAACGCGCGGAACAACGTGGCTCTGCCACTTGGTGGCGGAAGGCGGGCGGGACAGGGCAGGAAGGTGGAGGAGGAGCTGCGTTCACGACGATGGGCGGACTTCGGGGCTCTCTAGACGGCTGGGAGACCCCCTTCTCTCCCGCCAGGTTGGCACATGATGCGCTCGTCTCCCCGTACTCCGGGTTCAAAGCGCCCCCGAGGGTGGGTGCGCAGCGGGGGGGCACACGCCGCTGGGCACGCAGGCAGCTGGCGCTTCCCAGTGGAGGCCGGCTTCGGTTAGCTGGCCAGGGGCTGGCGCGGACCCATCCGAGGGGCCATGACGCCTCGGGTGCCCTTTGGCCTGGCACCCTCTCTCCGCCCCGCGTCCACTCTCAGCCTCACCCGCACCCGCGCTCGGCGGCCCTCCCGGGCTGCCCGCCTCGCCTGCGCCCACCTGCGCCCACGCCACCCTTCTCCCGACTCGCCGACCAATGTCCTCCCCCCACCGCACGGCCGCCCCCGAACGCTTTGCCCCAAGAACCGTGCAACTCCTTCCTACCCGACCGGTTGGAGCACACGAGAAACTTCTTGACTTCCTGGCCCAGCCATGGACACATTTTGTTTTATTTCTCCCCAAAGATTTATTTATTTTTAAAGTCAGTCTCCATATTCTTATTGTATAAATATTGTGAAGGGAAAACTCTACCTGTCAAAACAAATGGACCCTGACCTTTCTACCTCAATGTTTATGGAGTTTCATTTTACTCTGGCCAAAATTTATTCGCGACAGTCTCTCTCCCCTGGATCGTTTTGATGTCCTCGCCAGCAGGGGCAGGGATGGCACAGGCTTTGTGGGGGAGGGCCAGAGTGCCCCCCCCCCCCAGTGGGTCGCCCAGGAGGATCATTTTCCCTCAGGCATTTTATCTCCGGAGCCACTTCTGATTCCTTCTCCCCTATCTCACTCTCCTAGAAGGTAGATTTTCCCTGGAAGTCTTAAAAAGTGGGGGCCCCTAGAGAACTCCCCAAACCTCTAGCGTGTGTGCCCATGGATGCCCCATCTCCAAATGCGCTGACGCCCATCTGGGCAGCGCCAGCGGGCACAGCCCGGCAGTTACCGAACATCCTGGTCTAGTAACTTTCACTGTCCAGCCG
>RJWJ010015845.1:14874-35562 GCA_004363605.1 Indri indri
GGCTTTGTGGGGGAGGGCCAGAGTGCCCCCCCCCCCCAGTGGGTCGCCCAGGAGGATCATTTTCCCTCAGGCATTTTATCTCCGGAGCCACTTCTGATTCCTTCTCCCCTCTCTCACTCTCCTAGAAGGTAGATTTTCCCTGGAAGTCTTAAAAAGTGGGGGCCCCTAGAGAACTCCCCAAACCTCTAGCGTGTGTGCCCATGGATGCCCCATCTCCAAATGCGCTGACGCCCATCTGGGCAGCGCCAGCGGGCACAGCCCGGCAGTTACCGAACATCCTGGTCTAGTAACTTTCGCTGGCCAGCCACGGCTGGGGAGAGATGAGGGTACAGTGCGGCATTTTGGAGGCGTCAGCAGAGACACAAACAGAAGAAATAGTGGACAGGGAGAGGGCGAGCCCTGCAGGGCAGGACCCCTGGTTCACTGGCCCTGCCAATGGTTACCACAGGCTACACCCCTAGATGCTCCCTGGGGTCCCCACTGCTTCCAAAAGTGGGAGGAAAATGCCACCAATGCGTTTATGCCTATGGTAATGACCCAGTCAACACTTCTGATGACATTTATAGCATTAATTCCAACCCTGCCAGAAGACAGTGGGCTGTGTAGGCGCCACGGGCAGGTCACATTTCAGGCCGTCTTGCCCCACCCCCCCAACTCTGTCAGTCTCACCCCCCCTCCCAAGTGCGGTCTGCATGTTTGCAAAAGGGGGTGCAATTCATTCCCTCGCTCTTTCTTCTTCCCTCCCTCCCTTTTCCTCTTCGCAACCCGGAAGAGCTCGGCTCTGCACAGTGAGCAGGGGACGCGGGGGGGAGGGGGTTCCTAGGAGGATGCACAGCACCCAGGTTTTACCTCTCGCTGGAAGCCCGCCCGAGATGCGGTAAGCAGTTCCAGCGGCGAGGGCGGCAGCGGCGGCAACAGTGGCGGACTCTGCCTGTCATTTCTGCCTTCGGATCTGCGGCGAGCCAAGAAAAAATAAAAACCAGCTGGCCCTCGGAGCGAGCTGCCCAGGTCAGTGAAAATCGCTCTCCCCTCTAACTCTGCACGCCCTCTCCCTGCTCCACGTGGAGAGAATTAGGAGGAGGTCTCCCCTCCAAAGGGACAGCTGCCTCTGGAAGAAAGTGAACTGGAACCCAGTCCTTATTGTTCTTTCCGGTCACTGGAAATGGTTGGCTTTCTGCAGTGACCTTGGGTGAGTGTGGTGCGTGAGTATGTGGATGTCCTCGTTTGGAGGAAAACCTGGTAGCAGGAGGGATGCGGAGGAAAACTGAACAGGAAAATGAGAGCCAGTAGGACTGCCTGGGAAGGCCGGGGCATGCTTTCCACCCCGGCGAGGGCAGAGGATTGGGGAAGATAACCCATTTGTCCAGCACCCTTCTCCTGAAGGCGGCTGCAGTGTCTGAGTGTCAATTTTGTGTTTATTTTCCTCTGCTTACAAGTGTCTGTTTGGGCTCATTGTCTTTGCATATAATTAAGGAAACAGCTGTGCGCTGTAAGATAAAGTTGGAGCCCAGATGTGGCGGCATCTGGCACCCTGCTCCTGGGAGCTGGTGGTCAGTGGTGCCTTTGCTTCCAGGAGCACCCTAAGGCGGGCGAGAAAACCACAGCTTCCTTGAAAGGGTGCCCAGGGGCATCAGAAGCAGAAGGGGCAGAGGGGACAAGGTTTAGACTTTCTCCCCCGACATGAGACCAACAGACGTCTAAAAAGTCACTTGGAGGCAGTTCCCCACGGAGGCACATAGTGTTAAAATGTCAGGGAGGTGGAGGGAGTCTGAATAGGACAGTTGCTTTTATACTTTTCTTTCTCTCGGATACCACGGGCTTCTGACATCGGGGCGACTCTGTCCAGGGCAGGGGGTGGAAGTGAGTCTAACCACAGCATCCTCCCTCCGTTTAGTTCCTGTATATCCTGGTCCTCCATTTCCCACACTCGCTAAGACACTGGGCTTGTAGATGGGAAATGAAGAACTTTAAAGGGACAAATAATGAAGTAGCATTTCTGAAGCCCTCCCACCCCTTAGCAGTTGCTGCAGAAAAGGCGATGGTGGAGAGTGGGCCAGGGGGGTCTAGCCAGGCAGGTAGAGTCCACCCAGGCGTCTGTAAATGAGATGTTTTGGGGTCCCGAGTGGCTCTGCGTGTGTGTGTGGCGGGGGGGTGGCTCACCATTGAACATTTGTGCCATTCAGCAGAATGGAATTATTTTCTGCCCACTTGAACCTGGTCTGGGTGAGGTGTCAGTTCAGACAGACCAAGACCCAGCCCGTGTCCGGGGTCACATGGGGTCCGTTTATTGAGTCCCGCAGTGGGATCAAGCAGGAGGCCCGGTTTCCAGCTTCGAGCCAGCCACCCTGCCAGGCCTCAGGTTCCTGGCCTGAGAAGCCAGCTGGGCTTGGAGAATGAGGGCGAGTGGCTGCATTCCACAGGCCCACCCTCCATCCCGCACAAGATGTCCCTGCCAGCCCCAGCGCTGGGGCCAAAAGCCTGGAGACCCTGCAAGCTGTACTTTAAAAAAAATCTGATATTTCCACCCTGCCTTCTGGCAGAAGATATATGAGGTAGGGGTCATTCAGAGGAGCAGTGAAAGGATGGGAGCGGGTGCCCCTGGGATTTCTCTGGTAGCGCCCTTCTGTGGGGATGCCACGCAGAAAGCCTGGGGAAGGGACAGGTTTGCGGAGCTGGGTGGCTAAGAACCCCTTCCAGGGGTTAAGGCAGTTTGTGTGCTAGAACTGTGGGAGGTGGTGGGGAACTAGGGATCCTGGTAAGGTACGTGGGCCAGAGTCCCAGAGCCACCTCTGTTCCCCAGCACTGGGTTGTTTTAGCCATTTCTGGGCTGCACTGCAGTGATATCTCATTCTCAGCGTCTGGGCCATTTTGCACACACATGTGCACTGCTCTCCTGCTATGCTTTGTGTGCTGACCAAATACTTCCAGTCCCCTCTTTTTTCCTTAATGGTTGGAGTAACCAGAGAGAGGCTTTGCAACTGCCGGGGAGCAAGCCAAGGGACCCCTTTTTGCTTTGGTGCTGGGAAGACAGGGGCTGAGGGTGCTGGCGGTGGGTGCGGCAGTCAGAAGGGACAAGAAAGAAACAGTGTCCCCAGGCTCCGAGCCGAGGTCCACCGGGTGTCCGTCGCTGGGGGCCTGCCGGCGCTAGTGAAGAACAGGCACACGTGTCTGGTTGCTGTTTTGTTTTATATAACAAATTGCTTAGGGTCCGCGAGGTGGCAGGCGGCGGAGAGCGCAGCATGAGCCGGGGGCCTGGCCGGGAGAGGCGGCGGGCAGAGGGCAGCCCCGCGCCAGCGAGGGCCGGGAGAAGGGGCGCGAAGACTTCCCCTGGGCACCTGTGAGCCGGGCGGATCACAGATTTTACCGGGGGGTCCCCGGCGTGTCCAAAGAAGGTCCTGAACTGTTTGCGCTTTTAAAAGCCCTCCTCTGCCGTCCCCTGCATCTGAACGGAACTACCCTCCCCCATTCTCCCTACCCGGGTTGTGAACACTCCCCCCTGCCCTGGACGCCCACGGCCAGCCAGCCGATGGTCCCGCTACAGTCACACCCCTTCCTCAGGCTAAGCCAGAGGAGTCAAAACACATAGCTCCCAGATAAAGCCCTCCTTCTGCTCCCCAGGTGCCAAGTGCAGTGGCCGGAGGACAGTCGGCGCACGGTGCTCCAGGCTGTGGCCGGCCAGGGGCTCTGGAGATGGGTGCCAGTGAGGTGCTGCGCGACCCGGCCAGGGGAGGGGAGCAGGTGGCTGGCGCTGGCCGGCCTGAGCCCCACACGCGCCCTCCTCTCGCGAAAAACGTCAGGGCCTGGCGGTCCATGCGTTCAAATGGGTGACTCCCCGCCTGGCTTGAGGCTCTCCAGGCGCAGGGGCCTGAGTCCCAGGGGTCTTCAACGGTGCGGCCTAAGGCGACCCCCGGAAGGAGAGGCCGGGTCTGGAAGTAGCAAGCCCCAGGCGAAAAGTCGGTCAGTGACGCCGCTGGGCTCAGGGTAAGCGGCCTGCGGCCCGGGAGACTCGGCAGCGCCTGGCCGAGCGGCTGCCATCCCATCCTCTTCTCCTGTGGCTCCCACCTGTCCTCAACCGCCGAGGCCAGGATGGAGGGGGAGAGCTGAAAGGTGCGCCCTTCCTCCAGTGTGACTCGAATCCCTTTGGACTGGTCCTCAGGGCAGCTCGTTCTCCCCTGCCCAGCCCGAACCTCCCCTTTGGCAGCCCCCTCACGTGCGCGCTGTCAGACCCGAAACAGAAATCCCCCTGGCTTCTCCCTGCTCGTCTGCCCCTTTCCGCTACACCCTTACCTACCCAATTGTTATCTCGCTACCATCAGGGGTTTTCTGAACCGGGGAAAAGGTGGCGGTGGCGGAGGGAGGGGCGGGATCCCTCGAAGCTGGAGGCCCAGGCGAGGGCTGGGGGCGGAGTGCGGGGCGGGGGCCGGGTAATCTGTGTGCGCATCTCCTCTCTCTTTGAGTCTCCACGTCGCTCGCCTCTCCTCCTGGCCCGGGCGGGTTTCCTTCCGAGTTTTAAACGGTGATAGATGAATAAGCAAAAAAAGAAAAGAAAAGAAAAGAAAAAAGGGTAAATCAAACCGCATACCACCCCCAAAGCGATGGCTCATTTCATGGGGAAGGTAGACCCAGGGGCCAGGCCGGGTGGGCGTGGGAGCCGGGAGGAGAGTTGCGCGTGGACAGCCCTTTTTGCCCGAGTTCCTGCGGGTTTCCCCCTGGACGCATCCACCTCCAGCACCTTCCCATTGCCAGTGAGTTTTGGGGTCCCCTTTCTCTGCATTGCTCCCAAGTTCTCTGCTCGCTGTTTTATTGAAAAGAGCCTGCACAGCCCTCTGACCGATGCTTTCTCATCGCGTTTAGATTTTACTCCCCATTCTCTGCATTTCGGCTCATGCAGGAACAAGAAAGGGTGCTTGGGTGGGCGATGCGGAGAGAATATGTATTTAACCTGCGGGGCCCCGGGCGCAGCGCCGGGGCGGGCTCCCCCGCGGTGTGGCCCGCGCAGCCCGGGCCGGGCGGTGGCGCCTTGGGCCGTGTCCCCGGCATAACCCTCGCGCCCGGCAGCCGGCGAGCTGTTTATACAGCTTTACCTGTGCTAGTCTCGTATCCAGTAAAAATCCTCGCCCGGCCAGGGTAACCTAATCCGGGGCCAGGCGGAGGAGGGGGCAGTGAGGCTGGCTTGGGCGGAGAGGGAGGTGTGCGCGCGCCACATACCGGGGTCTCTCCTTTGCCCCTCCTCCCACGATAGGGAAGGAAATCTGGACGTGGTTCGGGTGACCGAGGTGGGTACCCGGGGCTACGGAGGGAAGAGGCCGGTTTCCACGTCTCTCTCTCCTTCGTCTTTTCTCCAACAGACGTTGGAGACCAGCACACCGGCCGCAGCTCCGAAGCGCGCCGCAAAAGGCGCGCGGGTCCCGGGGGCGCCCTGCCCGGGCTAGCGAAGCCGGGGACGGATTTCCCGCCCTGGCCTGGCGCGGCTCAGGTCGTCCTCGCCCCGGTTTCGTCTTGCCCCAGTCGCCCTGAATAATTCCCACACCGAAGACAAATCTAGGGAGGGAAGGAGCCAGCGCCTTCCCAACCAGACCTTCCCTCTCGGGCAGCCTCGGCCACTCTTCCTGAGCGCCCGGGTCCTGACTGCATCCGGCGCGCGGAATCGAATTAAACGCCTCTTGGCGGTTATTGTCTCTCGCTAATTGCTCCAACAATGGCCACTATTAAAATGGAGACACCCAATTAAAGGCCCCGCGGAGCCTGCGCTCCGCTCCCGGCCAGAGGCTTGCAGACTGTCGCGAACCGGGCGCCGGCGCCGGCCTCGACACCTCCGGCCTCCACTGCTTCCCCGGACGCACAGCGACAGCGGCCGCTTCACACCGTTTTTATTGACCGATCGCAGCCCGGGAAGATTAATCGGCTGGAATGGGAAGGGATTTCTCCTCCCCCAGCCCCGGCTCGCCAGGGCCTGTGGCCGAGCTCCAGTTTCTGGCCCTTGGCGTGGCTCCCCGCCCCCAGCCCTGCAGGTTCCCGGCTTCTTTTCTGTCTTTAACGGCGCGGCCGGGTCCGCCCAGGCCGGCGCCGCGGCTCCGGGGGGAGGGACGCGGCGGCGCGGCCCGGCCCGGCTCCGCTTCTTTCTGCCGCCTGCAAATATTTGCTGCCTCGCTGGAAATCCGACTATTTCGCGCGCGCTCGGCTTGCAAAGTCTTTAAGTAAACACGCTCAAATGACCGCCCCGGGCGGCCCGAGGCACGCTTTCTCCCCCTGTGCGGGATTAGTAACTTTAGGACTTCGACCCCGAGGCTCCGCTGTGCCGGTTTCGCTCGGCCCGCAGCGCGCGGGTGCCTCGGGCCGCTCCTGCCCGCACCTCGGCCCCGCGGAGCTCGCCTGGACGCGCCATCGCCTGGCTCCGGGGGGTGACACTGGCTGCGCAGATCTCGGCTCTCTGGGTCCGCGACCTTAGGGCTGAGCCCGGGGGACCCAATCCTCCTCTGGGCGCCACGGCCTCCGGTTTCTGCGCGGGACTGGGTTCCCCACTTCCACCCGGACAGGGTCTCTGCGCTCCCGGGAGGGTGTGTGGGAGGGACCTGCACATGGCGTGTGTTTGGGGGGGTATGTGGGTCCCAGCTTACCCCAACCGAGGAGACAAGAGTCAGACTCCATGTCTCACCCTTTCCCCAAGAGGACACACATACCCCGCTCAACTTGACGCCTAAAGCGGCCGCCTCGAGGCCTGAGGTTTCAGATAGGCCAACTGGCTGCCGCCGACTCACGCACGGCACTGGGACCCAGCCGCTCCGGGGGCCGTGGCCAGGCCGTTGCCTTCTCGGCTCCGGGATGCTTGCCCCCGGGGTCCCAGGCGTCCAGGCCGCTCGCCAGCCGCTTACCCTGGTGAGGGAGGCCTCGCGCCCTGCAGGAGCCGGGAACCCTGCGGCGGCGGCGGCAGCATCCTCCTTGGTCGCCTCCTCGTTTTCCTCCACCAGAGCTCAGTCGGCTCCTCCCAGGGAGGAGGGGGACTCGCTAGACCAGGCCGGGCCCGGTACCTGGGGAGGGGGCGCGTCGGCTCTGCGGGAGGGCGCAGAGGCGTCTCCGCAGGAGACCTGGATCAGCTCAGTGGCTGCGGCTAAGGGAGGATCAGGACCACCTTTCCCCTTCCCCCCGGCCCCCAGCCCCCCCCCCCCCCCCCCCGCCCTGGGAAGAGGAAGCCCGGCCTGCATTTGCCGGCGAGGCGGGTCAAGCCGGCGCCTGGTCTGGCTCGGACCCCCGCAGCCCGGCTCTCCGCCTCGGGCCACGCGCCGCAGCCTCTCCGGCCCGGCTCCCTTCCCCCTTCCTTCCCCGTGGGTCCCGAGGCCGACCTCGGCCCTCCCTCCTCGACATCCCCCTCCCCTGCTTTTCCCTCCCCCTTGCTCTGTGCTGCCCGCTCTGGGGCTGGGCCCGTGACGTCAAACCCAGTGTGGCGTCGGCGAGACTGGCCGGCGCGGGCCATCAAAAGACCAACGTCCTCTTTCCCAATTACCCACTGTCAGTCCGGGAACAGGGGCGGACCGGCTGGGAATTAAATGTTAAATACCCCCTACAGGCTGGCTCCATTACCCGGGGCATGCAGCCCCAGGCCCCCCACCCCTCTCTGCCAGCCCGCAACCACCCAGACCTACAGGGGCCTTCGAGATCTTTTATTTTCCCGAGGTGGGGCGCGGTGGGGGGGATGCCCTTCTCCAGCGCAGTGCAGTTCCGACTCGGTGCCGGCGAGGGAATTAAAACGAATAATCCCGCACCCCAACCACGGTTATCAGAGAGGCCCCCCTACACCGGAAGGCCTCCTTCTTGCACACAGTTTATTTCTGTCTTTTAAAATCGGTTTTTAGCCTCCGAAGTTAACATTTTCAAGACCCGGCGTCAGGAGCTTTTCTGTCCCGAGGACGGGTCTCTTTCGCCCCTTCCCTGGCTTCTGGGACTGGGCGCAGAGGACCCCAGGGACGGCGCGGAGGTTCCCCGCTTGGCCGTGAACTGGGGGCTGCTTGGCGTGTCCACGTCTCCGTGGGCGCGCAAAGAAGCACTTTTCTTTTCTTTTTTTTTTCCAGTTTCCATCCTTAATCTTAATCCCGGGCCTTTTAGCAAAAGTGCGTGCGCGTTCGTTCCTCCTTGTTTATAGAGTGGTTTCCGGTGAATGTTAGCAACATTTTAAATAATTAAAAGGTTTGGAGAGCGCCGTGAGCGGGAGGAGAGCTTGGCTGGCCCGGAGAGAGGAGTGGTCAGAGGGCAAATCGATGCTCCTTTATGGGCCGGAGTAGCGCGGGAGGCCAAGTGGGCTCGGGAGAAACGTGCAGGGAGGGTTTTATTATTATTTATTTAAGATTTTTCTTCCTGTTGGAAATTCTAGAAATCCAACCTTGATTTCGAAACAAATATCAGATAGAAGAAGGTGCGGACTCAAGAGAAGCTCCAAATCCAGGACCGGGAGGACCCAGGTTTCCACTACTCTCAAATACATTTTATTCGCCTTTCTGCAAGGATTGTGTTTTAAAAGAAGACGTCTCCCCACACCAAGTGGAAGCTCGATATTGTTTTTTCCTCCCCGCATGAAAGGAATCCTTCAGAACTTACTTTTAGGGACGGCTCCTTCTATCTGGAATTTTTGTGTTTGTAGGGAATTGATTGCATGGGGTGGAGGAGCGAGTGAGGGAACAATGTCTTCACATAAAACCCCAAATCAGGCTCTCGGCTCCGTGGGTGGGATGGCCTGCGGGAGGACCCGCACTCTCCCACGTTGGCCTGCAGTGAGCAGGGGGTGGACCTGGAACAGTCTTCTGTTCCCGCCTGATCCCTGCGCGCCCGGGCCGCGTTTGGGGGCCCGCGGCTGCAGCAGCCTGGGCGCCGCTAGGGGAGGCAGCCGCTCCAAGGACAGCCGGGCCGCGCAGGTTGGAGCAGGGCGGGCCAATCGCGGCCCGGGCGCAGCCTCGCCCGCTGATTGGCCCTCCTCGGCCCCGCCCTCCCGCGCCAGCCCCGCCCCTCCCAGGGCTGTCCCGGAGCCGCGCTCCCTCCTCCCGCAGCCGCCCACCGCGCCGAGACCAGCTCTGGACCGCGCAGCGGCGACTGCCCGGCGGCCGGAGCTGGGGCCCGGGAAGGGGGCTGGCTCGCCCAGCCGGGGCAGAGGAGCCTGGAGCCCGAGTGAGTGGGACTCCGGGAGGGGCGGAGGGGGAAGTTCGGTCACTGGAGTGGAGACCGAGTTCTTTCTTTCCATCCACCCTGAGTGCACTTGGGAGCGAGTTAGGGTCGGTGTCTCCTCCGTCCCCTCGCTGCTGTTTCCTCCAAAGGCAAACACTGATTGCATATATTAGGCAGGGAAGGGCAGAGCTGCAATAGCAGATGCATGTTTATTCGAGAGGCTCGAAAACGCAAAAGGCTCGGGAAAATAGTGACAAGAACGACCAGAGTCACACGGGCGCGCCACTCCTGGGCGCACTCCCTTTTCCCGGTTCCTCAACCTCGTAGGAAATTGGCCTGAGAGGCAAATCCCAAAGTCCCTTGACATTATTTCTTTTTTTTCCCTGATCAGTTTTGCATGCACATCAGCCCCACATCGATAAACTCTCCCCAATACCCTGGGTTGGATAATTTAATCATAAAAAATGTTTGCGCATTAAAAAAAAAAGTCTGCAAAAGAAAAGTCTGCCTGTCGAAGTTAACTTTATGAATGGGGCAGGCGGGTCTCGCCGGGACGCGGCGATCTCCCGGCCCAAATGAATCGGCAGGAGCAGGAGCCACATTTAAAGGGCCAGAGCGCGAATTCGCTCGCGCCCGGCCCTCCGCCCCCGGCCCCGCGGGCCGCGCCCACCCTGCCCGCCGCCCCAGCGCCGGCGGCCGCCCTCCGCGGCGCCCCTTTCCGGTCAGTGGAGGGGCGGGCGGAGGGGCGGGGGCGTGCGGGGGGTGGGGGGAGAAGTCCCGGAGCGGGTTTGGGTTGCAGTTTCCTTGTGCTGGGGATCCTGTCCCCTCCTCGCCAGCGCCAGGCTCCTCCCCCTCGGCGCGATGACACTAGAACCTCCTTAAGTTGCGTCGCGCCACAGCTGTCTGCGAACACTGAGCTGCCTGGCGCCGTCTTGATACTTTCAGAAAGAATGCATTCCCTGTAAAAAAAAAAAAAAAAAAAAAAAATACTAAGAGAGGGAGAGAGAGAGACAGAGAGAGGAAAAGAGAGAGAGACGGAGAGAGCGCGAGACAGAGCGAGCCACGCAATCCGACCGAGCAGGTCATACGCCTCCTCCTCCTCCTCCTCCTCTCTGCTCCTCGCTGCTCAGGTTGGTACTGGTGACTCTTTTTTTTTTTTAAGTTTGATCCTCCCCGCCTTTCACTTGGGAGGACTTTGAAAATTGTATAAAACCCCGACTCTCCTCTTTTGGAGGGCTTGTAGAGGCTGGAAGGAAGGTCCCGGGACCGGTGTCCCCGAGGGAGGGACTTGTCCTCCTCGTTGTGACCGCTCGGTCGGCCCGGGGCTCCCGGAGCCGGGTTGCTGGGGTGTCCCTGGGAGTCTCGCTTCCTCTGCGGCCGCCTCCCCGCGCGCGTGTGCGTGGCCCGGGTGCGCAGGGCCGGGCGGGCGGCGCGGGGCGGTGGTGCCCCTCCAGAAACTCAGGTGCTAAGGTACCTACCGGCTCATCCAGGTCTCCTTCTCTCCCTTGCAGGTGACCCGAGGAGAGACTCAGCCTCGGAGCCGCGGAGGAACCGGTGCACAGGAGCCTCCCTTGCAGGATTCCAGAGTCCTCGCCCCCGTTTACAGTTTGGCCCCTGTTATCCTGCCGTACCTAGTTTTTGGATTTTTTCCCTTCCCTTTCTTCTCTTTGCTAAACCACCCCTCAAGGATTTTTTCAAAGCCCTCTGGTTCGCTCACCTTTCCTTCCCTACCTTCCCATTCCCCCACTGAGAGCGAATCATTAAGCGACCCCCGGCCCTCCGACGGCAGGAGCCCCCAGACCTCCCAGGCCGACCGCCCTCCCTCTCCGCGCGCGGGTGCCGGGCCCGGCGAGAGGGCGCGAGCGCAGCCGAGGCCATGGAGGTGACGGCGGACCAGCCGCGCTGGGTGAGCCACCACCACCCCGCGGTGCTCAACGGGCAGCACCCGGACACGCACCACCCGGGCCTCGGCCACTCCTACATGGACCCGGCGCAGTACCCGCTGCCCGAGGAGGTGGATGTACTTTTTAACATCGACGGTCAAGGCAACCACGTCCCGTCCTACTACGGAAACTCGGTCAGAGCCACGGTGCAGCGGTACCCCCCGGCCCACCACGGTGAGTCTTCCCGGGGTGCAGGGACCCGGCCAGCCGCGTCCCCTCTCCGGGGTCGGGGAGGCAGGGAGGGACCGGGGGCGGGAGGGGGAAGCCGGGCGAAAGCCCCCAACTGCAACTACTGGTTCATTTACCAAAAAAATTGGGCCCCGGAAATGGGCGAGGAAGCCGTCTCTTTGGTCGTGAGATGTGTTTTGAAAAAGAGTCGCAGCAGCCGCCTCTCCCCGGCGGTGTCCCTGGGGCCTGGCTCACCTGGCGGGCGGCAAACCGCAGCCCCCTGTCCCCGCGCGGTGGCCGCAGGTTCGGGGGCCCGCGAGGTCCCGGGCTCGGGGCGCCAAGTCTCTGCCTCCGCCGGCCTCGGCGCCCCGGGCCCGGCAGCCGGCGCCCGCCAAGCCGGGCTGGAATTCGGCTCTTCCAAAGAGCTTTCGCTCCCTGGTACCCCTCAGCTCTTCTAGGTGGGCTTCTGCCCGACGTCCTCAATTTGCTTCTCCAGACACATTTTCGGAAAGGCCCCAGAGACGTGTTTATTCACACCTTTCTGTTCGACCTTTCCCCAAAGCTAGTGCATCTGGTTTTTAGGCAGGTCTCCTACCTCTTGGCTTCGGGAATGGAAGTCTGATGCTTGGAGGGGTTTTTTGGGGTGGGAGGGAAGATCAGTGTCTTGAGAGACCTGAGGTTTCCTGGATTCCCGGCTGCACAGAATTTTCCTGCGTCTTTTGCCTCATTGCCTGCAATTCTTGCCTTGCTCTGCCTCGGGCCTACAGCAGCGCGTTGGGCTCCCGCATGAGATTTAGGATACATCAGGGTTCCAGTAGGAGCGATACCAGTGTTCTGGTGACACCCCCTTTTTTTCCTTTCACCTTGAGTTTAGGAGAGTTCTGAAATGTGAGAAAGAAAACCAGACCAATACAGTTGGGGGGAAAAAAGATCTAACAGTTTCCAGCTGTAAGTTTTGTTTCTGAAGAAGAAATAGGAGGAAAAATTGGGGCAGAGAAAACGTGAGGCTTTCTCAGGCGGGCCAGACCGAGGTCTGCCCTGGTCCCTGTTCTCAGAGGCTGCTTTGGCGCCGATGACATAGCCCCTCCGGCAGCAGGCGTCCTCTGCCCTGCTGTCGCCAGGTTTTAAACAATCGTTTCTGCGGATGGGGCGCTCTTTGCCCACGTTCTGCGCAGATCAGCAGTTGAGTGGAAATGCCGCAAATGCAGACTTAATATTATTTACTATGCTACTTCCTGCATAATACGAATCTTGACCCTTGGTGTTCAGAGAACCCTCCTTCCCCCTGAACTCTCCTCCCCTTCCTCTCTCTTAAGATTTTAGTTTCAGTATTGTTCTTAATGGTGGAAGAAAATGTCAAATGCTGAGGCAGGTACTGCTGGATTAGAAGATCAGTAAGTGTGTGGATTTGCACTTGCAGTTTAAATGTTCTCCTCTCAGCGTGTGGACCTGTGTGAGTTATGGCTACCTTAAAATTGTGTATTTTAAATGAAGGCTAAATAGGCTTGGTATGAGTCATCCTGGGTTTAAAATATACACATCAACTGGAATTTTATGTCTCAGGGACTCAGGTGGAAATCCACGTATCACACTGGTGGAATCACAGCTTTGAGGGCATGTGGGACTTATTTTATTTGCTTCTCCTGTGCGATTTGGGAGGGTGAGAAAGGCAGGTGAAAACTGCCACCCCAGGGTCTAGCCTTGGAAACTTGCTTCAACAGCCCGAGCACCTGAACATTTCCTTGCAAATCCCATTTCAGGCCTTTTGGAAGCAGCCTTGCAGATTCTGAGAAACCTGCATTAGGTTTCTGGGAACTAGAAGCTCCTCTGTCTTCTTTCCCAAGGCCTCTCCTTCCTGCCAGCCAGCGGCAGGCAGGCGTGGGGTGGGGAGCTGGGCCTCTCTAGGGTGCTGAGCGGCTGTGTGGCCCGGCTCCATCCTTCAGGCCTCATCGTTTGCAGCTGACCCTCTTAACAGGCTGGCTGGGGATTAAGTCTGGGCCGGGGGATTCTGGGCCATTGAAGGCAACCAATAAATCAAGTCAGGTTCTAGAGAGAGACCTCAGGGAATGTGATTTAGACGGTGTATCTGGACAGGTCAAAGAGGCCGAGGGGCCCTTCTCCACTCCGGTGCAGCCCCTCTCGGGTGTCAGACACAGGCCCTTCATTCTGCTGGCTGTGAGAGATCATCTCTGTGGGAGAGAGGGGTGGACAGAGCCTTCCCCTGCCTCTTGCCCCCAGGTGTGTGGCCAGGTACTCCTGGGACGTCTTGGGTTAGAGAATGGGCCTGTGCTTGGGCTTTTGCTGACAGGGAGGCTGGGGCCTGAGGGGGAGAGTCCCCAGGCATGTCTGGGGGCCTCCCAGGACCACCCTCACCCTCCTTCTCCTGTCCCTTCCCCACCACTGCAGGGAGCCAGGTGTGCCGCCCGCCCCTGCTGCACGGATCCCTGCCTTGGCTGGATGGCGGCAAAGCCCTGGGCGGCCACCACACCGCTTCGCCCTGGAACCTCAGCCCCTTCTCCAAGACGTCCATCCACCACGGCTCCCCGGGGCCCCTCTCCGTCTACCCCCCAGCCTCGTCCTCCTCCCTGTCCGGGGGCCATGCCAGCCCGCACCTCTTCACCTTCCCGCCCACCCCGCCCAAGGACGTCTCCCCGGACCCGTCGCTGTCCACCCCGGGCTCGGCCGGCTCGGGCCGGCAGGACGAGAAAGAGTGCCTCAAGTACCAGGTGCCGCTGCCCGACAGCATGAAGCTCGAGTCGTCGCACTCCCGCGGCAGCATGACCACCCTGGGGGGGGCCTCCTCGTCGGCCCACCACCCCATCACCACCTACCCGCCCTACGTGCCCGAGTACAGCTCCGGACTCTTCCCCCCCAGCAGCCTGCTGGGCGGCTCCCCCACCGGCTTCGGATGCAAGTCAAGGCCCAAGGCCCGATCCAGCACAGGTAGGAGCGGAGCCCTTTCTCTTCCTCCCGTCTTCCCTCCTCCTAAATAAATCCGGGGCCTGAGTGCAGAGAGGTCCCCTCTGGGGAGCTGGGATGTCCCAACCCCTGGCGAGATTCCATTCCTTCCCATTTTTCCAGCCGGGAGGGATGCCTATGTCCTCCTGTCCGTGTGTCCTCCTGTCCTCGGAGGCAGAGGGGAAGTGGGCTATGGTTTAAAACCCCCCAATGACCTGGGAAAGGAAAGAGACAAAAACAAAGCAATGCGCTCTCCTGCATGTGGCGGGACTTCTGTGTTCTGCTGGGAACCTTTAGTCAGTTTCCAAGACCAAATGGAAGGCCGAGGGAATAAATCTTGAGTGTTTAATGCTAAAACGAAACCTCCTTAAACCTAAACAAACACAGGTCCCTCCTGTGACCCCTTTGGCCTCTGTCAGTCTGACTGTTCCTCTCTACTCAGCTCCGAGGGGGTCACACAGGAGGACAGACCTTTATATAGACTTGCATGAATACAGTGTGTATATATAAATTTTGGGGCATGGGGGCAGAAACTAGCAAAAGCAGCACACATTCCTTGCGTGGAAAGGGGGCGCTGAGCCAAACTTCTGGAAGAAAGAGGTGGCTTTGCATTGGTGACACAGAGTTGAATGAAAATCTAATGTCTCACGGCCCAGTTAGTTACCTGCAGCTCTCCCAGAGCTCTCAGTGTGGGCGGGGGCGGGGGGCAGGGAGCCTTATTAGGACATACTCCTCTGTCGCTCTGAAGCCAGGGGAGGTAGAAGGGACTGGAAAAGTTCTCCAGGAGTGTCTCTGCTTCCTGAACTTACTCCCTTTCCAAAACGTGCACCCTGTCTAGCAGCACGCCGCATATTTATCCCATTGGTGTCATCCCTTGTATTTAAAAAAAAAAACACCCCAAATATTTTTGCTTTAAAAATAAAATAATCCATCACCAATTTTGTTTCTAATCAAAGTAATTGAGTCAAAAGAGAGAGAAATTCTCTGAGACAAGAAGGGACTGTGTTTAGACAGGATTTTGTGAAGACTGCGATGTCTCCTTGGGTACACCCTACGTCCTCTCCCGTCTCACCTCTGCCTCTCTCTGTATGGATCCTACATGACAAGCCATGGTGACAATCACTTGTCTTTTAGGGGTGAGATGAGCAGTCTCGAATTGGAGCTTCCAAAGCTCCCGGGTTGAAAAACTTCAGAGGGAGGGCTCTGGGAGCCCAGTGACCATGAGATCAGTTTTCAGGGCTTTTTTTTTCCAGGGTGACATTCACTCCGACTGCCTGGGCAGGACTGTCTCTATTTAGTTGATATGTTTTAGCTAATCCAATTATTTTCAGACTGCTGCACGCGACAGTTGCATTGTTTATCCCGAGCCAGGAACTTTAATAGAGTCCGGATGCGGTTAGGCTGAGAGAAAAACTCAGACCTGCATGTTCAGTACATGAAAGCAGGCAGGAGGCAGAGGAGGCAGGCTGGCTGAGGGAGCCAGAAAGAAAGCAAGGGGACGGGAGAGCCGGGGAGGAGGAGAGTGGCCCGTGGTGCCTGGCGGGGGCTGGCCTTGCGGGTGGAGGGGAAGGCTCGGGGAGAGACGGGGATGCAGCTTGACCCAGAAAAAAAGAGGCTGGGGCTGCATGTAATGAGGGCAAACCCGTGTATTCGGGGGTCATAATGGGATTTTTTGTTTTTTTTAAACTTCTCTTTTCTGGTAGGGCTATGAGGCTGGGGGAAGATCGTGGTATCTGAGGTCGGTGCCGTGGTTTGTGTGGGGGAGGGGACAGAGCGACTTTTCCAAGAGACTCTGGTTTCTTTGCCCTCATTTCCGCGTTTGATTTCTCCCCCTCTCCTGTGCACACTTTCCGCCTTCGGTTGAGCCCTTTCCCTTCTCTCACCTCTTCCCTTGAGACTCTGCACGTGGACGGGAAAGGTGGTTCGCCTGAGCCACAGCCAGGGCTATGTAAGCACCTATTTTATTTTTTGGCAAGGCGGAGAGGAGGCCATTGCAATTTGCCCTTTTTACTTCCTCCTCCTTATTCCTTTCTCACAGTCGGCAAAGACCAAGAACAGCACACCTGGCCAGCAAGGGAGCTGGGACTTTTGGGAGTGTGGAGGGAAGTTTCAAGAAGTCCCCCTGTGTGCAGAGGGTGGACACCGTGGGAGTTCTTGAGGAAGGGATTCTCTTGGTTTTAGTGGTTGCCTTCTTTCTTTTTCTTTCTTTTTTTTTTTTTAAACCTCTTCTCTGCAAATGCGTTTGCTGAAGGAGGATACAGAGAGAGGGTTCTCGGGGTTGTCGCTGGAGAAACGGTTGAGCTGTGGTTAGGGCACCCATTGCTTTCTTAACGCCTGGGCTTTCAGGGCTGGGATCTGTCTTTGCAAACAAAAGACCAAGCCTTTTTGCAAAGGGCCATTTCTTTGGGCACCTCCCTCCACCTTCCTGGGAACAATCTCCTGCCCTGCTCCCTACCCCCTCGCACAGCCCAGTTTCAGGCGGGCAAGGGGCCTTTGCAAATGGCTGTTGAATGTCAGGAGGCCTGCAGCTCTGTGGTTCTTGTCACCTAAGAGAGAGGTGTCTGCCGGAGCCGTTCGCAGCAGGCAGGGGGCGAGGAGAGGGGAGGAGAGGACGCAGGAGAGAGTCGGGGCCTCCATTAGGAAAATTGGCTGTTTGCTGAAGTCACAGACCAGAGGCAACAAGGAAAAAAGAAAAAGAAAAGCCCACACAAGGCGGTCGCAAACTTGCCGAGTGAATCAAGACAGAAAATTGCCCTAGTGTGCAGAGCCTTGTTGAAGAGGTACCCATTGCTAGCTTTCAAGGTCCCTCTGAAAACGAAGCTGTCATCCTCCCCGCCGCCCTGCAAAAGAAAGGAAATCAGACTGATCGTGTCAGGCTGGGAGGTCCCCCAGCGCCAGGGTGCAGGCTCAGGGTGCCTGGAGCCGCCAAAGCCTCACACAGCCCCCTGCCCTGTGCCTAACTGGGGCGGGGAGGGGAGCCTGGGTGGCCCCTGTCTGGGCAGGACGGGGAGTGGGCCTGCAGCCTCAGCTGACCCGCGCCCAGGCGCCCACTCGGCTGCCTCCTGGCTGGGCTGTAGGCAGGTGGCTTCTCCTCGCCCACATCCAGTCTGCCACCTCCCTCGGGCTTCTGACCCCAGCTAAGGCATCTGGGTATGATTCAGTCCAAAGCCTTTTTGAGAAGAGCTGTTGGCTCACCAGCCCGATGTGTCTGTGTATAATCACAGGGGTTCTTGGACAGAAGGCTCTCCGGAGACCCCAGGCTAAGAACCTTTTTGGAATCTGGAGGAAAAAAAAAATTCTCTTAGCTTCTCCAATTTTTTTCGAAAAAGCAAAATAGATTAAAACTACTCACCACCAACCCTGACTCTAATGGAAGAGGAGGCAAGACCCTCTCATATTTGCAAAAGTCTTTAGCTTCCCTGTTGATCACAGGCCTGCAAGTGGGACCCCACCAGTTCCCTCATACTTGGTTGGGGGGTTTCCAAAGGCCCTGTAGGTCCCAGAGCTGCCAAGGCAGACTTCTCCTCCTTTTAGGGGACTCAGAATTCGTAAGGCCCCTTCCAGGTTCTTTTCTCCCTACTCCAGTCTTCCTCCTAGGTTGCCAGTGGTTGATTAATCTCTTAAAACAAAACAATCTTCAGGGCTCATCTCTCTCCCCTGCTCACCCTCCAGTATCTTCCTCCGGGCCTCCCCTCCTGGGGGACCACCTTGAGTTGAGGGCTTCCTCCCAGGCACCAAGAGAACTAGGGGTGCAGGTGGTGGGTCCTTCGCACCTCCCCAAAGCGAGGAGATTCTCCTAGAAAAGCATGAAATCAGTTAGCAAACTGCCCCAGTCCTAAAATGGTCATTTAAGGGATTCTTCTAAGGAACTTGCTGGGGGTGGGTCTGGGCGGTGAATGCTGCCCAAAGGAACCCAACCCTGCCTGGCCGGTTTTTTGTTTATTTTGTTTGTTTGTGTTTTTGGAAAAAGAGAAACTGCAGGCAGGCCCTGGTTAACGAGCCTATGGAGAGCCCCCACGCTGTCCTCCCAACCCATCCCCTCTTGCCCACTCCCTCCTTTCTGGGTTCCCTACTCCCCTCCGGCCCCCCCAGCAACCCCCAACAACCCCTGGCTGGGGTCACAGTCTAGCTTCAGTCTCATAACCCTGTCTGGAAAGCTATGGAAATCCCTGCTGGGTCCTAATCTCTTCCTCTCCAGCTAGGGACATGTGCAGTTTGATTGAAAGTAAAATCTAAAGCCCTAGCTACTCAGATCAATCAGCCAATTGATCAATCGATATGTCTATTTATTGTCTGTTTATCTATCTAGCCATTGATTAATCTTTCCTTTCCCCGATCCTAATCTTCATTATTTAATCAATCTGTATAGGCAGACCTACTGATGATAATGGGTCATCTCTGTTTTTCTTTTTTTCCTTTGAAGGAAATGAATGGCATGTTTTGATTTCACCACCATCCGAGGCTCAGAATTTTCTCGGGGAAGTGTTTTGGGTTGGAATCTGCCTTACTCCTTGGTCGGCCTGGTCTTCCTCATCCAGGCCAGGCATAAGGCTCTTTGGCTGTGGATGCCTCTGCCCTTTGTGTGGGTGCCATCTGTGATGTACCATGTGTGTGTGTCCCAGGGAGTGTCGTGCCAGGCACAGTAGCCACTCTGCTCCACTTCGAAGCCCCTTAAAAGGAGGTGGGGATGGGATGGTCCCCAAAAGTGGAGGAAGGAAGAAAAAAGTCCCCAACTTGACTTTGCTGCCCAAATTCCAAATGCTGTCGCCTTCCCTGTGTGTTCTGCTGCCATTAGTGACTTATCTGTGGTTTTGTTTCCAGAAGGCAGGGAGTGTGTCAACTGCGGGGCAACCTCCACCCCACTGTGGCGGCGTGACGGCACCGGGCACTACCTGTGCAACGCCTGCGGGCTCTACCACAAAATGAATGGACAGAACCGGCCCCTCATCAAGCCCAAGCGGAGGCTGGTGAGTTTCCCTGGGGAGGACTGACCCCTCGCTACCCGTTTTGTGTTTTTCATTTCCTGTCTTCAGGAAGGGACAGCCTTCTTCAGGAAATTGGCAGGACGGCTCAAAATCGTGTCAGCTTGCTTGGGACAGTTGCCTTTTTGCTTTGCAAATTAGATATACAGAAAAGCTTTCTCTCTTTTTTCCCTCTCCATGTCTCTTAAGCCACTTCGTAGATTTTTAAAGATGCCGACTTCTTGGTTATCAAATCTGCAACGTAGACCCTAATAGGACAACTGCGTTAACGAGACCAGGACGGCTGATTCAACATGCTTCGATAGTCACTGTTTCACAGAAAGAGGAATTTAGTATGAGGGTGCCCTGTCCTAGGAACCATCTGGAACATGTTCCTGAGGTGGTGGCATGTGGTCTCCGAGGAAGGGTCACTGGCTCAGTGCTGATTTCTTGTACTGATGCTTTAAGATAGATGGGGCGGGTGAGACGAATTTCAGACGCAGCAGCCTCTACTGAGCCCAGCGAACGTTTCCTTCTTCCCTGGTCTTAGCACCGTGGACTTTCCACTGGCAATTCCTGTGGGAACCGTCTTGTGAGTCCTGTCTTGCTGCAGTCTGACCTAGCATTTGATCTTATTTTCTCTTCGAACTCCTGTGAGGGAGGGTGATAGGTTTTATTATTTTTTCCCCTCCTTTTTTTTTCTTTGTAAAACTTTTTGACCATTAGGAATCCTTGAGCAAACCTGGCTGTGTCAAGCATTTATCAGGAAAACTGGCAGGAGAGGTCCATTCAGAAGCTTGTCCTTGGAACCCTAGGCCGGTTGAACAGTGAGCGTCTGTAACAGAGAAGCAACAACTAACCGCAGTCCAGAGATCAAAATGCCTTGGGTGGTGCTGACATTCACCAAGCAGAGACTGGAGGAGGGGAGTTTCCCCAGGCAGATTAATGGATGAATTAGCATCCATCACATTCTATGGGAGGAGAAAAAAAAAAAAACAACACACCACAACCATCCTGTGTTCTTTTTAAAGAATTAGTTGTCCTCCCCATCAGATTGTAGTTGCAACTCAACACCTCTCACATCCTCTTTAGAAGAAGGAAAAACTTTCTAGGGATGGAAGTGCCCACATGACTTTAATTTCTGGCAACCGTGGACCTCCAGGCTTTATTCTCTCCGATCTCTGCCCCTTTCTCCAACTTTCTCAACCTTCCCCCCACTTCTCCTCATACACTTTGGTATTTTTTTTTTTTCTTCCTTTCTCTCATGTGCAAAGCTAACTTCCTAGGAAAAAGCTGCCGGATATCTGAGCACTGGAGATAACTCATAAACAACAACTCAGCTTCCCCAACCTAAACACCGAGATGTTTGAACGGATCAGAACAAGAAGTGTTTGGAAAAAAAAAAAATGGCTGGAGGTGTTAGCACAGAATGAAAATCACCAAACCCCAAAACAACGTTTTGAACCACTCAAAACCTGGCCTTAGTAAAAAAAAAAAAAAAAAAAAGA
>RJWJ010015846.1:0-35514 GCA_004363605.1 Indri indri
TCTCTCTCTCTTCTCTCTCTCTCTCTCTCTCTCTCTCTCTCTCTCTCTCTCTCTCTCTCTCTCTCTCTCTCTTTCTCTCTCTCTCTCTCTCTCTCTCTCTCCAGTCTCGTGCTTTTCCTTCCACCAGAGAATATGGTAGCTTCTCTCAAATGAGTAAATTCTACTCCTGTGTCAAGTTTTAACTTAGATTCTCTTCCTTTGTTTGCTTCCACCCTACCCCTCTTTCCTCAAGGATTAGGTAGTTCCCCCTCTGTGTTGATTTTTATGTTAATTTATGTTAACTACCTATTTGTCTGCCTGCTCCACCACTAGACTTCAAGCTCTCTGAGGATGAGACCATGATCTCTGTCTTGTTCAAAGCGGCAGCTCCCATATGACTCAACCTCCTCTCCCAAAGCAAAACAAATGAAAGAAACCCATCCAAGCATCCTAAATGAATGACTGAATAATGAATGAATGAATGAAATAACAAGTGGTAAAGAGCTCACAGCCTAACTGGAAATGGGATCTAAACATAAACACATAACATGGGTTATGCTGGATAAGTGTCCAAAGAAATGTATAGCAAGGAGTTGTGTGAGTACTAACACACCTCACTCCGCCTCTCCTAGTTACTGAAAATGACTCCAACTATTCTAAACCTGTTTTCTCATTTGTAAAATAGGAATAATAATACTTGTCTTGCCTACCTTGAAAAGATAATAGGAGGTTCAAATAAGATTTAAAAAAAGAATTTTATTTAGCATTCTTTATCTGACTGCAAATTTAGCATGAAATGATAATGGGATGAAACTGCTCCCAAAGCCCCAGTGATAGACGTTTTAAGTCCATAAGTAGAAAATGCAGTGGCCTTTTCCTTGATTTTACTGAAAAGTCCTGTAATACTCCTTCGCAGGACCCCCTTTGTTCAGTGTTCCCAAACTTGTCTAAACGTCGAAATCACCTAAAGAGCTTTAAAAACTGGTGCCCAGACAACACCCCTGACCAATTAAATCGAAATCTCTCCAGGTGATTTCACTTTGCATTCAGGATGGTTCTAGATGGGCTACAGGTGATTTGAATGAAAACAAAATATCCACAAACCAATTTAGTAAAAAACAAACTGGATATCATGACAGTTTGGCCAAAACAAATCTTTACCTGAAATCAAATACCCCAGTAATTATTTTACACAAATATTAAATGTGGTGAGCCATGGAGTAGTTTTGTAACCCTTGATGTGTCCAGAAGCAGTTAGAGGTTTGCTTGTTTAATTTTGAAAATTGTTATGTAATTTTTAGTTTTCAAAATTCTGGCTTATAGCCATTACCCATGCTCTGCATGATTTGGAAGGGCACAAGGCGATTCTGCCTGCGTGTAAATGTTCACCATTATGGAGTTCTTGACCACATTAACCTGGTCCAGCTTCCACCCAGGCAAGAAGAAAACAGAAGTACCGTGAGACCCTTCCTACCTATCCCCCATACCACACACATACACAAAGCTGATTTGTTCAAGACCTGTAGTTGGACTGAACCATGTTCTTTTTCTCTAAAATTTGTCAAAGTTCCAGAGAAAATAAGGCAGTGGTGGTTTCTGTCTAAGGAAAAGCCCTGTGGAGTAAAGGGCAAGCATATGCTGAGAAAATCCCCATTCTACAAGGAGGAGAGAGATTATATACGATTTTGATCCCATGACCAATTGCCCTAGAAAAAAAAGAGAGAAATTTTCCTGCAACTATCTGTATTATTTTGTCACTGACCTTGCCACTTCCAACATACACATGCATACACCTTATTATTGAATTAGTGTCTTTCCGTTCCTCGCAAGTAGATCATCCCTGAAGCAATGTAAATGTGCAATAATTGTTGGTTTGCTAAAATAAATTATAGTAGTTACAAAGTAACATGTACCATCTGCTCTGATTTTTACAGGACACATGCACACTTATATGTTTAGAAAAGAATTTGGATGTACAAACACAATCATGTGCCACATAACGAAATTTGGATCAATGATGGACCCGTATATTAAGGTGGCCCTATAAGATTAAATACCACATTTTTACTATACCTTTTCTATGTTAGGTATGTTTTGATACAGAAATACTTACCGTCATGTTACAATTTATAACAACATTCAGCAGAGTAGCATGCTGTACAGGTTTGTAGCCTATTTCTCGGAATACATCTCCATAGTTGAGCAACCCATGACTATACCGTATGTTAATATTAGTTCTCTCTTGAGGGTGAGTTTATGCTCTGTTTTTTACCTGTGCAAATGTTGGTATTATTTTAATTACTTGGCATTATTTTCCATTAAAAAAAGAACAATCTGAAACTTAATCAGAAGATTTTGGTTGTTACAGAAAATCCTCTAGTTTCAGATGGTTTAATAGTACAAAATGAGGAGCCTTCCTGGATGCTAACGTCACATTACTTGAGTTCAAATCATAACTCTGCCACTTACGAGATGTATGAAGTTAGGCATGTTTCTTTCTTTTTTTAAAAAAAAAAGCTAAAATTATTAGGGTAGAATTTTATGAAGAAATGGAATCAGACAGGAATTTTAACTCTTTGTAACAGTTTACAAAAAAGAGTTTCATATAAAGGACATTCCAAGTAAAAACACCATTGTGTCAGCTGGCTCTTGGTTTATAACAAGCTATCCCCAAATTTAGTAGCTTTAAATTAAATCATTAACTCATAGTTCTGTGGGTACAAATTTGGGCTGGGCTCAGTTGGGTACCTGTGGTCATATGTGGCTCCATGCGTGTCACCTCCCAGCAGGCTACAGTGAGCTGGTTTTCCTTGAGCTATGCCGGTGTCTAAGAGAGAGGGAAGCACACGTGACCACTTGTCTGACACAATGTCAAGCTGGTGTGTGGAATGCTTCTGATCTCATGTACTTTGTTCTTTGCCTAAAGAAGCTCAAAAGTAAGTCTGTCGTATGTCAGATGTGCATGTGAAGTCTCTAGATACGCCCATCCTGGATAAAGAGCAATACCAGTACTGGCAGGAAGGGTTTCGTCTCCCCTATTTGGCTGATTTTATCAAAGTGGTGGAATGAATGATGAGCATCAACATCACAATGACAAATAGGATCATTATCCTCCTGGCTGAGCTTTATTACAAACCTGCCAGGTGCTGGGCTAAGTGCCTTATGTGAATCAAGAACACAGAATCTTTGTGACTTTATTACAATTGTTACATATATTTATAGAGGAGGAGACTAAATTCTAGGGACAATTAAAAAAAAAAAAGTTGGCCCCATGATGGCAATCCTATCTGTGTTGTTAGCAGTCATATGCTCAAGGCCTAGCATCTACTTCTTGAGTGAATGGATGAATGACGTTCCCCAGGACACATAGCTATTGATCAATCAAGGAATCTAACCCAGGCATGACTTGTCCTATAACTGATTTTTAGAATCTCTAAAGACCCTCACTTTTTCCAGACATATGACAAAAACCGACAAAGAAACTTTTAACAGTGAGGAAAATGGATGACTTATTTTATTTAGACTCTGCCTAAAAATGCTAAGGTAGGAATCAGAGCAAACTGGTAAATATTACGCTTTTAAAAGACCTGGGAAAGTATCACACAAGCACCAGTTTTATCTGAAGTATGAGTGTTGGTGGTCTTGCAGAAAACAGTTCAGGCCATATGGCTTGTAGAAGCCAGATACTAGAGTCAGGTCTTCTGGGTACAAATCCTGGCTCTATCACCGTGGATAGCTTGCTTAGTGGTTTTAAACGTCAACTTCCTAATCTTTGGTGTAGAGGTATGATGATAACATGAAGTTGTGAGGATCTAACAAAATAATGACAGTGCAAACCTAAGCACAGTGACTGCCTGTATTAAGAGTTCAATGATATGTCTTTTTTGAGTCCATGATCGATGGCTCTGATATAATATGCTTGATTCAACCTGATTAAGGCTGGAAAGCTTAACTTTAGACCAGGAGCATATACCCTTCTTCAATAAATAACAAAGTACAACCCTGGATGTAAGAGGAAGATTTTGATAGGATTATGAATAAAAACTGGTGGTTGCTATGGCCCCAGTTCTCTGGGAATAACTTTTGTTTTGTTTTGGTGTTATTACTATGGTCAAGTTCAGACCCTCCTCACTGTACTGTAATTATAAGCATACTATATAGGACATGAACATTTGATTCAGCTTATAACAATTAAAGAATTTTATATAGCATCCCTTTAAAATATTTTGTTGATAAAATTAACTTTAAATATTAAATATGTGTAGTGAGATATAAATTTTAAATTTCATTTCTCAGTAGGAAGAATTAAAATAGCTTCACTACAAACTGTTTGAAATAAATGTGATTAGCTTAGGAAATGGTTTTATGTTAATAGTTCAATAAATTGTTAAGTATAGTGATTTTAGGGAAAATTCATATTTAAAATTTACCTAATAGGCTTTGGAAATGAAGACACAAAAACAAACAAACAAAAACCTGAATATACTATACATCAATCGAATATTGGTTGATGCATGCCACTTGCAATTCATAAATTTCTCAGTAGATGGCAAACGTGAGCTTAAATTTGTAAAGTTTCGCTTTAGCCTAATGACTATAGAAATAGCAAAAATCAATAGCAACTATTTATAGACAGCTTATTTTTACTTATAATCTTTCTTCAGAAAAGGATTAAGGATCAATTTTTGACTCATAAAGCTCTTCCCACTTGCTTGTTATATTGTTGACACTAATTGATGTACACTGTACCTATAAAGAATGAGGAGAAATAATAACAGAACATATTGTATCACACACACACGCGCACACAAATATATGGTTTAAAGTGAACTTTAAAATATGGACTTAAATAAAGTCATGCCAAACTTTTAGCTGCACTCACCTGAGGTTGCAAGTATCTCTAGGTAACTAACAATTATTACTAAAAAGGCTAGGGAGGTGACTACGTCACACCTTGGATGAAAAATGCTAGCTAAAAAGGATTGGTTTGAACAATAAAATTATTAATAATCTGAGGTGTGCGTTTGTGTATGTGCAGGAGTGTACACACGTGTAGCTGTGAGCATCGATGATTGCTTCTCTTAGAGGTTGGGGTGGAGTAATGACGTTATCTCATCAGGGTAGGGCTGCTTTAGGAGAATAAGATGCCATCTTTATATAATTTACTGTTCTTTTATGAAAACTAGGATCAGTATTTCTTCTAAAACCCTATTTCCTCTCCAGTCAGACCTTTCTGAACTGAATTTCTACACTCTTCTTTCAAGACTGTCAAATCCAAGGAATCAGGGTCATAAAATTAGCCGTGGTGCTTGCCAGGTTGCCTGTGGAAATTCTCATTTACTTCTACCTGTCTTCAGCTTAGTGCAGAACAAATATAGAAAACCATTTCCTTTTTTATTTTTTGAAGATTACTTTAAAGCTGTAGTTTAATAAACTGCCTGCTGGCGGCAGAGTCTGCGTACATGTGAACACAAAGATCTACGACATTAAATGTTTATAAAAAATGTGATTATGGAGAGTTTAAGGGTGACAATTTGAAAAAAATGAAATTTAGAAGCAGTGCTTTTTGATATACAATTTATTGAGAAATGACGAAACAGAATCCTTATTGGTATCTCATATTCTAGACCCCCATTGATGGCCACAGAGTACTCTTAATATTTCTATACTTTGGAGGTTATTACAGTAGTGAATTTATCTTTGTCTAGTGGCAAAGTGGACTTACCCAGTCCTGAAAAACTACCCTGCAAAAACTTATAAGGGACGACATTGCTTAAAGAGCACATTTGTTAGTAAAATATCCAGAATTCCAAGATTTTCACTGAAAGGTGTATTTCTGCATGGGGTGGGTCAATGACTAAATGAAAGCAATTCTATCCCTCTGTGTCTCACTTTCCCTTGACATTTCTTTTTGTGATTTCTGCTGTTTTACACTATATTGGCCTTACAGTGATATTGACGTCATTAGCTCCAGCTTGATATTCAAGCCCAGCTTGAATGAAATCTCTTCTGATATTCTTTGGTATAGTTGAATAGGTTAAACTAGAGATTTAAAAGTAGAGAGAAAAACCCAGAGGCTACAGGAAATGAACATATCTTTCATATAAGGAAAGAATTTTGTTCATGACAAAATTAATTTCCTCTATAGCTTACAGGTCCAATACCTGTATCTATAAAGTCCAGGAAAAAAATGGTCTCTTTGTGGTTTCTCAGCGACAGCTTCCTGCCTGTCTCCAATGACCTCCTAGATTTTCCAACTTCTTTACATTCAAGGTGTATAGAGTTCAAGTTTTCTTTCAGTTGTCTGAGATCCTTCCTCTAAATTTCTATTACCAAATTGGGCACAATGTTAGTCCAGGTGACTGACATTGTTGAAGCCATACCTTTCACTAGCTGCTGCTAGCTCAGTGATGGAAATTGGGTTTCACTGGCTGATTCAGGAGTAGGGAGTTCTGTTAAACAATCCTGAGTACCAGAGGGAAATAAGTGAGGGTAGCTGTCAAAACTTGACTGCGAGAGAGATGAAGTCTTGGGTTCAAAGGCAGGGACCAGACACTGAAATCAAGACAGCATCAAAGAACCAAAAATCTGAGTCTGAAATCAGAAGAAGCAGATCAAATAAAGGACAGTGGTTCGTATGGGATAGAGTTGTGGCTTGTTTTACAGACCAGTGTGTGTGTGTGTGTGTGTGTGTGTGTGTGTTGTACGATTTGGTTGAATGGCTTTAAGGTTCAGGGTTACAGCCAGAAATAACCTCACCTTTTAGGTGAAATATTGCTGTCCACCCACTTATTTCATGTTCTTATTTCATGTTAAATAAATGATACTAATATAACAGAGGCATATTCACATTAATAGGTAATGTATCTTATAATAGCATTTGGAAAACGGTACTTGATAAATGGCTACCTTTCACCTGCTTCCTCACCATCCCTTTTGCTGCTGGATAGTAATAGGCTAACATTACTACTACTCACTATGTTGTGACTTGAACACTTGACATTCTCTCCAGCCGTTCTTTTTATTGCAGAGAATATTGAGGCTTTTATTTTATTTTATTTTCTCAGAGGTTGATGTGACAACACGAATATACTTAGAAGACAGAAAGACAGAGAAGACTGGATCTCAAAAGACTTTTTGGATAGTAATGAAGCAGTGAACATCTAGACAGCTATCTAAACAGGGCCCTTAAAGTACTTTTATATCTACCAAGTCGGATGTTATCTCATCCCTGGGCTAACTAGTAGAGTGAGGGGCAGTGTTAACCAGTAGGGCCACCCTCAAGGGAATCTGTAGCTTTTCTTTCCTAGGCAGTTACCTTGGCAGGCCCAAGGGATTTCTTTTAGCCCTCCCTCTAGATGTTATAGAATGATGTTTGAGAACCTTGGTCTTTGTGATTAGGTGGGTACCAATATCCTGATTGGTTAATAGCAAGGGGTGGGTATGAGTCCTAATTACTTGTGGTTAATACAAGTCTTGGTGCAATTTTGACAGAATTTTAGATTTTTCTGTGAAGTTTCTGTCAAGTTCTAGAGTCTCCTTGGCAATTTTCAGTAACATAATACATTTTGGCTTTGGGGAAAGGCTTGCAATGTATCGTGTGGCTAAAGAAGTAGAGCCTTTGGGTGTTAATGAAGAAGAAATTTTGAAATCAATAGTTCCTAGTCGACATGAAGAAAAGTAAAGGTGACTCCTAGTCCTTCAAGATTTCCAACTAAATGAAGGCAATCTGCCTAAAATGAAGGGGTCTCTTTTCACTATAATTAGTTGGTATAGATAATATTGAACTGTTAAAATATTGAAATGATTTCTTTAGCTATAGCTTGAATTTTTAACAATATATTGCTTAGGAAATGCATTCCCAGTAAAGAACTGTTGTATTTGATAAATAGTTTTCCTGGCAAAAGGAGTAAAAAAAAACAATCCCTCTGTATAGTTTTACTAGGCATCCACATCCCCAGCAATTTCTGAATTAGTTTCCTCTGTTATGAGTAAATGACAACCTGTGATTTATGGATTTGGAATAATTGAATTTCTTGGCCGTCATACACTTTGAGTAAGAAATATTACATATGTTTCCAGAAAAAAAAATTACTTAAAGAAGAAAAGAATGAAGTGATGCCAAGTTTTGAAACTTTATTTGGAAACAGCGTTCTAACCAAATGGTACTTAAGATGCTCCTTCTACGTTTCTGAAACATGTTTGCTAAATAATCTTTGAAAATGTACTTTGGAACATAAGGTTTTCAAACATGCCATTTCTGAATTTAGTCAAAAGATACAGTGGGGGGCAGTGTATTTATTATTCTCACCTTTCCAAGCATAAGAAATGAAGGATTATTCATTGATACATGGTAGTAGGTAGAATAAATTTCTCCGAAAATAGGAGTTACACATCCCATTTTGCCAGTCTGGCATACAGTATCTAGTAATTTAGTGGCGTCCTCCTATGAGCAGAATTTTTCTTTAATGTGAAATCTCTAAAGCAGTTCTCAACTTTATTATCGGTTGGTCTACTACTTTTGCTATTAATAGTTTTGCTCAGTCCATGGATTTAACTGGTCCATCAACTTTCAAATTCCATGGAATATTTACCAACTCTTTTCACACTTTCTATTTTAATAATAATTGGTTGACTATGAAAGAACTTGTACAGAAGCTGAGGGAGAGTAGACAGTTTCCTTCTGTGTGCTTTTGACTAGCACTGTCCAATGGGGCTTTCTGAGAGGATGGAAATATTGTATAACTGTCGTCCATATGTAGCTATTCATCGTCACTTGGAATGTGGCTAGTTTGTTGGAGAAATTGAGTATTTGATTTTGTTTTAATTAATTTATGTTTAAATTTAAATAATCGCATGTGGATAATGGCTATGATATTGGATAATATAGGTAGACTTTAGAACAGTGAGTTTATGACCTTGAGTAATTCAGGTCTAACACTTGTGGGTAGCATTAAAATTGGCTTCTCTGGGTCATGTTCGTATGGTTCTAAATTAGATAATACTTCCCTAACAAAGATATAGGTAAAACATTTTTAGAACATTTTTGATTGTTAGAATGACTGGATTGTCCTCCTGGCATTTCATGGGTAGGGACCAAAGATGCTAAATGCCTAAAATGCACAGGTCAGTCTGCACGATGAGTTATTGTCCACCCCAACTGCCAGTAGCAACCAATTTGACAAACTCAAGTAGGCCGTCCACATGCTCTAAATATTGTGGTTTCTGAGATCTCCTGCAATCTCAGTCCTACTTGTAGTTAATTCTGTCTCCTATGATCTGCACCTTATTTCCTCCTGCCTCTGCAGGGACTTCACTTTCTTGTTATGATTATTTCATTGTGTGTCTTCAACCACTCTCTCTCTCTACATTTGAACATGTTCTAGTCTTTCCTATCTCAAATAATGTTCTTTGTTAACTCTATATCCTCTAGCTGTGACTGTTTCTTTCTTCTCCTTCAGAGCATCCTGTCCCCTGCCCATCTCAGAACAGCATATTTATTCATCCAGCCATTGGGGTAAACTATTTTTGTCGTATAATAAAAAGAAAGCCAACACTATATGTAGTTTCAATGCACACCATTTTATTACATAGACATATTGGCAGAGTCATCATACTATGATCCACTTCCAAACCATTGTGTGTCTGTGTGCATATATGTGTGTGTATATATATACAAGCATACATACATACACACATACACATACATGTTTTAAAATTTTCAAGGAGAGACCACTTTTATTCTTCTATGCTCATAATAACTCCACCTCTTTATAGCTAGTCTCTAAAGCATCATACCACCACACCAGTTTCACATATTTTTGATGGTTTAAGATCACATTACTTTTCCCCAAGGATAGGCTCATACTAAAACTACAATGTAGTCATGTGAAAAATCCCAGTTCACTGTTCAATGTATTGTCAAAATTAAATTTTCAAGCACTTGAACAATGTCTTCCTAACATCACCCACTTGTCTCAAAAAGAATCACAACACATCCTAAGTAAATCACTCTAAACTTAGCCCTGAAAACATTGGGTTGAAATAATATATTGAAAGATATATGTGTACTTGGATAAACATACACTGTGGACTATTTGAATAATTGTGATGATTGCATTTCTTTTTAAATCTATGTCAAAGCAGCAATGTATCTACTTTTGTCCTTTATGTGTGGTTTCATAAATTAGTTCAAAAGACATCAAAACATCTTACTAATTTATTAAAATTCTGTATTGTACAATCGTGTCTACAGAGAATAGCCACCAAAAATTAGAATCAATGGTATTCTTTCAGTACAAAACTACATTCTTGCATAAATTCAGTAGAACCATATACACACAAAATACCTGCATTGTATAGTTTAGATTTTCATTGGCAAAGATCATGCCTGCTTTTGGTATCAAATAAATAGTTATGATGTTGCTTCACTATTTGAGGTCACATTTATGGAAAATTTCTATAATGTGCTAGATAATAAAGTTATCCAAATGAGTTAGGAGACTTCAAAAACCACACCAAACAATCAATGCCCAGTTATTTTGAATAGATACACCCAGAATTTTTTAATCAGCTGATTTAAATAGGTTAAATGATGATCATGTTGCTGTAAAGTAAAAGACCTTCAAATTTTCATTAACTCAGATTATTGTTATCAATATTTTGTTAGCACAATTGAAACCCATGGTTTTTTCAAATAAATTATAACATGTTCTAATATGGGATATTAAATATTTTAATTTACCTGTGGTTCAATAAGTAACTGATAAAAGTGACTTAAAAATTGATTAGCTTTGAGGAAAAATAAAAGTATACAATGCAGTGAAAGTTATGTATTTTAAAAAATATTAGATTTCTTCATCTGTTTCCAGAGGTTGTATTATCATAAATATTTTCAAAGGTTATGCTGTTTTGTTGCTTATATGTATTATCATTGGTTGCTATGTTAACATTGCATTATGAAAGAAAAGGATTGAATCTAGCTTTATAAATGTAAGCCTATCTTTTCATTTCATTCTACAGAGAACTCTCTCAGGTTCTTTGGGTATATGCTTTCTTATATATGGACTGTCTTATACTATTTAATGTGAATTGTAAAACAAAACACCTAAATTACATCAA
Source organism: Indri indri (assembly GCA_004363605.1). Taxonomy (NCBI): domain Eukaryota; kingdom Metazoa; phylum Chordata; class Mammalia; order Primates; family Indriidae; genus Indri; species Indri indri. Next base: position 11,101 of record RJWJ010015846.1, read on the forward strand.
ATAATATATTAATGTATATAATGAAACCAATTATAGCTTTATTTTTGGAGGATACATCATTTGCCTTTGCATCATTTAATTGGGCTGCAAGGTGTTTAGAATATCAATATAATGAATAATCAAAAGTCATAGTGTATTTATAAATATGAAAATATGTAGTTTAAAGTCATGTTTATAAATTAATCTTAATAATTGCTATTACATAAATACTATAATCATAATAAAATTTCCAAATAATTAAGTAATCTATCTTTATGCCACAGTATTCATATCACTCAGCTCCATAAATATCAGCCATAATGATATTTAAACAAAGCAGATCTAACAAAAAAAAGAAAAATAGACAAATTTAGTAGAAATTAAATATGTGATTTTGTGGGTATAGAAAAGACTTTAGCAACTGCTTTCCCATCCCTGTTGAAATCGCATCTTGATAATACCCTCACGACAGCACAATGTCTTTTCTACTACCTATTTACATTCATCTATGCTATAAATATATGCTGTATACATTTTCTATATTTACAGTATTTATACACACATACATTATTCTTAGGATCATTCATGAACATGCAGATCAATCTACACAGTATGATCAAAACATGTTTATTTTCCTTAAATGATACTCACTTACAACTTTTCACTCTTGTGCAAAAATGCAAAAATATCATACTGATTAGTGTCCTCTCTCTCTAAAAAAATCTCTTTTTGTGTTTAGGTTTACAAATAAATTATGAAATATAGTTCATTCACAAATTGAAAATAATTACAATGTTTTTATAACAAGGCATTACTGAGGTTTTGTATTGTGGCATTCTTGAAGCCATCTGTCTTTCAAAACAAAGACATTAATAAGTTATTGTTATTTCTTATTATTTGCACTTTTCAATTACTCATATGAAATATGTCATTACAAATCTAATACTCATGCTAGTCAAATAGTGTTTGTGTAGAATATGAATTTTATTTCTATTTTATTTATTACTTTTTCCTGAAAAGTCTTCTTTAGAACAATCTGGAAAGTCTCTTGAAATTACTGTACTAGAACATTTCTGGAAATTTTTTTACCCCATAAAAAAGGTTGGAGAAATAAATGAGGCAAAATTGAGGAAGAATAATTTTGGTGGATGCTCAGCAAAGATAAAAGCAAATGCAAGAACTGTTTGAATTTTATCTCTTAGTCCTTTGGTATCTCCTTGCCTCATGAAAGTCCTAAAAAATGTTCAATTCTTTAAAACATTGATTATACTCTTCCATTAAATATCAGTTGTGGTCCTCCGTTGCTCACGTTGTCTGTCATTTCCTGTTAGGAAAATAACATGAATTAATTAAATTTCACTTTCAAAGCAAGACATTGATTTGGTTAATGGGTTTGCAAAACAGAAATTTCAAGCCATTGAAAATCTTGCTGAGTTTTGGGGAGGGACAAGGATTGATATTGTTGTTGCATTTGAGGAAATGAAATTTCATGGCATCTTGGAGCACATGAAAATGCCGAAGTGACAGTCCATTAGACCAAAGTCTTCTATGCACAAAAACAGTTATTCTCTGCCAATTTCCCTGCGTTTCCTCTTTCTTTCTTTAACTCTATTTTGGAAGGATCTCACCTAGAATGAAGAATACGGCTACTAATGCATGGGCTCCTCTGCTGAACATGTCAACAAAGTACCCATACATTCTAGAGGTTACCTTTATTTTATAGACAAATGTGTGGCCTTTTTGCTAAGAAAAGTCCCACAAGGGGATCATTGCTCATTTGTTATGATGAATCACTAAAAAATCATATTAGGAAAGATTGTTTTCATGACACTATCACTCATACAGTAAAAAGCAAACATGAAGTCTCTTAACATGTTTTTAAAGAATCAATTACTAAAAAGTTAAAAAAGAAAACATGGGAAAGCAATAAAAATATAGATATAAAGGATAAACCAACATAAAAAATTTCATATGCAGTTGTAGAAAATATATTAATTTAAGAAAAATTTTGATGCTTTAAATTCATACATTTTATTAAATATTAAACCTTTCCCAATACAATAAAAGGTGATGAGATGTGAGGCCCATTCACATTTATAATGGTTCATGCACCGTATTATAAATAATATGTTGGTAAAATTATTTAAAAATAGATTGACAGAATCTTTCCATGCTTGAACAAGCCTATTTGCAAAAGAGCAGTAAAGAACATTTCAAATGGAAATTATGTTCTCAATTATGTCTTTCCTATTTCTATCTCATTTCTGTTTGGAGAATCTGTTAGAGATGTACGTGATGAAAGTCTGCCAGAGATGTACTTGTTTAAAATCTGAAAATATATTAAAATTACTGGGCTGGTATTAAGTTTATAGTTAAGAAACCTGATTTGAGGCTTCAGTCAAGAACTCACCCCTGATGGCAAGATAAATAGAAATAATCCTTCCAAAATGACCTTCAACAAAACGTACTCCTATGTCTTTTCCCATATCTCCTGCTACAAGGAAAAACAATTCCCTAATGGATTTATAGAAATAAGAATCTTAGGTGCCTTTTCTTCTCCTGCAATGACTTTGTGTTTAAAACTGCATAAAAATCATTAAAAATCTAGTCTATTAACTTTTTATTGCAGTATTTACAAAAAAGCAGTTTTTAAAAATTTTCCAAATAAAATAGTTTTCTTAGCTGTATTTACTCTAGCACGGAAACAGTAAAATCACTGATAGGAAATAACGGTGAAAATTAGTTTTAAAAGGGGTATGCTTTTTCAGTTTATTTGCAAACAGGCATGCTTAATTTAACAAGAAGATTATACTTTTTGTTTGGGCAGGAGTGAATGTGGCTATTTGCAAATGGACATACTTTCTTCCAACGAACCATACTATCTATGTGACTTTCTCTAGTTCCAATTATTCTGTTTAACCAAAGCAAGAACCATTAGTATTTATATTCAGCAATTTGAAATGTAACAAATAAATTATAAATATACCACATCAGATAATTTTATAAGAAGAAATTTTCCATATAGAATTTTTACTGTATTAGTGTCAAACTTTGGCTATCTACTCATGCAACATTGGCATGAGGGAGATACACAGTTTGTCTTTATCCAGACCTATCTATTATTGAAAGCAAAACTCTGGTCTGTGAATGATGATATTGAGTCAAAATCATGATGTAGCAGAGAATAAAAGGGGTCATGAATCATCCAAGCATAAATGTGTTTGGATGTTTATAGGCAGGCTGAATATTTTAAATACTCAACCAACTTTCAAGCTGCAAGACTCTGCCATGAAGTTTTATGTCAGCTCTTCAAAGTAGCTCTTGTGAAAGTGATACTTTGAGGAACAACATTACAGCATCAGTTCAGACTGATCTGTTGGCGTCATGGCTTCCAAGAAGAGGTAGTGCTTTCTGCAGCGACATTACAACATGGTAACTCCCTAGAAATCAGCGTACCTTGTAGGTAACTCTGGTGTCGGGGGCACCACCGGGCAGCTGGGCAAGTCGGTTATTTCAATAGCCCTCAATCTCTAATATAAATATAACAATCATACAATAAATATTGCACAAACATATACACAAAAAACTAATTCACACTAGTATAAAAATAAAGCACAAAAGAGCCACTATTTAAATATATAATGATCATCTATTTTTAACAATCTATCTTTAAATTACAAGTTCTGCTCTTTTTATTCTTAATTCTTTGTTGAAGGACATGCACAAATCTGTTTAAAATTGCTCTTTTGGGATAGTTTATGAGCATCTACTCTCCTTATTTGAATGTATATAGACTGTACACAAAATGAAAACATAAACTTGCAGAATAAATAATTTTTACCTTCAAAATAACATTATGAAGAAAAGTCACAGTGAGTCTTAATATTGTTCTACTCAGTGGTTATGCAATTTTATTTTCATGATATAAAGCAAAATATGATGCAGTCATCATCTCGGTGAGTTTATTTTACAGATATTTTTGTCTTTTTTTAATAGATCTGGTAGCAGGAACTAAATTAAAAATATGTGCAATGCAAAATGTAGTAGCAACACAGGCATTTCACTATACCATTTATTTGTCCTTTTACACAATTAATGTAACTTCCTGTTTGTATGGGTTTCATGAAACGATTATGCAAGAACCATTGTTTAAAATACAGGCATAGCTATTCAAATATGCTTACAGTTTAGATGAGAGTTAAATGAAGCTTTACATGGATTGCGATATCTGCACTGATAGACAAGGCTTTTTGTCTCCTTATTAAAAAGTCCCTTTATGCTTAAAATCTAATTTACATAATCAAATGCATCTACTTACAAGCACAAGGGATGAGCTAGAAAAGGGAATTCATGCAATTTCTAAAACTGGCATTATTGAGCAGAGAGTGTATTTCGTTTGTGTGTTTCTTCTCAGTATAATACATAAAAATCCATATTTATAAGGTATTCAATATTTAATGAAATGCTGTTTTAGGAACTGTGTTTTTGAATAGACTGGCTACAAAATTAGGTTGAAAATAGGTGTACCCATGAATTATAGGGAAAAATACTAAAAAGTTTCCTATGCTTAATCCAATAGAGCCAAACTTATAAAATCTGATTCTTCAAATTGTCATCTGAAGTTGCAAGTTGATTCGCCTAGAGGGGACTGCAGTCTTCACCGCACGATAGCAGTGAGAGGAAAAGGTAAACGACTCACTTTCTCGGCCATTTCATGAGAGTGATGCAGGGAATGCTCCCTTTCTGAGAACATCCTCCTCTGTTCATAGCTGGCAAGTCGACAGGTGAGCCAGGAAGAGAGAGTGCAGCCCCCGATCCCAATGCAAGCAAGAGACATGGAGGCGAGGTGCAGAGGATACAGGGAAGAGGTCTTCTTTGTGACTGCCCGAAGAAACTGAAAATTCAGGATGCCTCCAATGAGTCCACAGATACAGCAGGCTGAAAAGAGGATCATCTGTTAAGAAAGAGAAAGGGAGTGTTAAAGTTGGGGAGGCAAAGCGGACCAGAACACAGTGCCCCTTCCTGTCCCACGTCAAGGATAGCTAACCTACAATACAGAGAAGGTGCTTTTGCTGTTTCACAGAGGACAAGAGTTATCCTTTCAGCCAAGTTTCTGTTCAATCTGACTCACTGGAGAGGGTGTAGACCATAGTGTTTCAGAAATCGATAGCTGACTATGTTAAAGCCAAGGATATATCTGCAAAAACTCTGAAACAAAATTTATCTTCTAGGTAGATTCAGATTTAAATAATATTTAATATCTACTGTGTCTACTACACTAGAAATTTTAATAGATATCATCTCAATTAATCCTCCTAGCAATTCTCTGAGAGAGATAGTTATATACATTTTGGAAAAATGCATGGTGATTAGCTTAAATTCAAATTAGGGACTGAAGCCAGATTTTCTGACTCTAAATCTAGTTTTATTGTATCAGTCCTCTCAAAATATCTAAATATCTTCTCATTAAATTGTTATTGGCTCCACTTAACTTCAAATCTGAGCTATGGGAATTTAGTTAAATCCTTTTTTTTTTTTAATTCACTAAGTATTTTATTGTGTGTGTATCTATTTCCCCAACAAGTAGTTTAGGGACTCCCTGTGAACTGGCCCTGTATCTCACAAACCTTTTGTTATTCTGTGATACCGCAATGAAGAATATACAATAGGTGTTCCAAAATCACTGTTTGATTGTTTGCTTTGTGGAGAAATGCAGGATGTGGCTTTGCTTTCTATCCTATTATTGGTTTGATCTGGGTCTCTATTAATAGAGGTGGGGAGTTTTAATCAACTTAAATATCATAGGATCCCTGGTAGAACCAAGCACAATGACTTCCCTGTAGTAAATATTCTGTGGGTATTTAATAAACTTAATTGACTATTCTAATAACTTTAATAAATTTATTTTGTATTTTGCCTCATTCTAAATTCTCCTATGGCTTTCACGATACTTTCTAATGTAATAGTAATACTAACTTAATTACTCAACCTAGTTCCATTCTTCTCTGGAACAATGTCTTTAGTCACCTAACTTGTCCATCAATATAGCTCATTCCCACTTCAATGATATTTTTCATTTCCTTTCACTTCTTCTTTGGACTGCTAGATGGAAAGGCACTAATCAAGTCCAAAATTTCTCAGAAAGCCTTCTTGGATTTTACTGATCTCCTTCTTTGCTATAATTACCCAGGGATACAGCTTTATTCCTTACTTTAGTATTTAATTTTACTTTATCAGATATTGCTTCTTGTTAACAGTTGAGTTTAGCACCCGGCATCTGTTAGGTCCTGAGCAAGGCAGCTGCTGGCATTACATAGAAAAGCTCATAATTATTCCTTTTGTGTGTACTGACATCTTACGAAAGAGAAAATCCAATATCTCAGCATGGCATGGTAAATATTAAGAAAGAAGGATGAATGGATTGCCCTTGGAGCAGAGGAGAGGGGAATTTAGTACAATCAGGGTTTTTAGACAAGTCTTCCTTGAGAACATGTCATCTCAGCTAAGTGTGTGCAGTTTCCCCGCAGAGGGCTTGACCATGGATGTATGAAATAGCACAGTGAAAAGCATGGTGGGCGGTAAGAACTACAAATAGTTGGTTTAGTTTTTGCAACTTAACTCAGCATTCCTTATTGGGTCTGTCTCCTAGCACTTATCATCAGGGGTGAAAATCCAATGATAAATGAGTAAAATCATTTCATACTTGATTAAATATTATACAGAAAATCAATTACCAAATATTGAAATCATCCTGGCAAGTGGGAACTTGTGGCTCACCATTTAAAGTAGACCCAACCAGTGATAACCCATTTTGAATTATATTCAAATGGCATGCAGTTTCTTGGAGGTATATTTTGGTGTTTACTCATTCTCAGAAAATATAGAAAGATATTACAGTCTAGTCTTCACCTAATGAATTACTGTTGATTAAGAAAGTAGATGACACATTTCATTTTCTATCACAGGAAATTCCATATCTTTTCTGATGTTATTCTCATTAATTCCTTAAAGGCATGATACTTCATTAACATGTGTTGACAGATCATTCTCACCTAGAAATTAAAATATTAAAATCTGTATCCAAGTTTATAACCACATACTATTTTCAAATCTCATCAGGCTGTTAGTTCCAGACTGCAGTGATATTTGGAATGGAGAAATTTTACAAAATTTGCTTGGAGGGTAGGGATTCTTGAAAGCTAAATGCCATCTATGGGAACCTCAGAAAGTACCAAAGGATAATGTAACTTCTGATAGTATGTACATCTTTCACCTCGATGGTAGTTTCTAAAAAGTTCAGATCTTAGGATTTTGTTTTTTGTTATTTATAAGAGAATTAGACAGAAAAGTGGCAATATTGTCTTTAAAAAAAAATCTCTTCCTTCCTTCTTTCTCTACTCCCTCTCTCCTTCCTTCCTTCCTTCCTTCCTTCCTTCCTTCCTTCCTTCCTTTTCTTTCTTTTCTTTCTTTCTTTCTTCTCTTCTTGGGAGAAGGATTTGTTCCTACACAGCCATAAAGAGTCTTGATAACCTTTGATAATGAAAGGCCAGGTCCAGAATTTAAAATAAAAAAATAATTTGTAATAAAAAAAAGAGTCTTGGTAAAGGAACAAGGAAGGCATGTCTAAAGAATAATGACAGAATCATAGGTACAAATTACGAACATCTAGGAAAACATTTTCCTCCCCAAATTTTCCTTTTTCCCTTTATGTGATTTTTAAAAATCATTTCTCACATATCTAAGGCAGTGAGACCTTCATCCTTTTTGTTGCAATGGATATTCTCACAAAGAAAGATGTGATTAGAAAAAGAGGTTAAATGAAAATAATTACAATACTCCCCATTTATTGCCCTGCGTAGACAACTGACTCTGGAAAACTCTTTTTATGCTCAAAGGCCACTTCGTAGGGTCCTTGTGTAATATTCATTTTGCTAATTTGTGAAGGTCTGTGATCTTTCCTCTAGTAGTCAATAAAATAAACTATGCCTTTTCCTTCTTTCTAAACTCATAAAATGTCATGGAAGGCAGTGGGGAATCACACTTTAGCATGTGACAGTTCTCCTCCAGCCAGTATCAGAGGTAACTGGGAGTATGTTTCCCACCCCAGCAACACACAACACTACCACAAAACATCTGAAAACACATGTGCATCCACAGTAATATAATAAAATAAAATAAATCTTTAATAATTAACTGTAACCATAACAACACAGCTGTCTTGTTGCTTTGTAAAATTTTCTGCACAGTCAAAGAAAGCCAATAATCCTTAGGCCCAGCTCCATATTTAAACAGTTAAATTCCTCATGAACTCAAGCTTTATCTTTTTTATCTCACTAAAGGATTCAGGTGATTGTCTGGGAGTCTCTAAACTGGAAAACTGGAGACTGTCATCCACAGCAGTTATTAAAGTTTGCATATTCATGCATTTCGAGACTTTATTTCAAAGCTTTTTTTTTGTTGCTAATGTTTTGTGATAGTCTCTAATAATCTTGAAGGTTTTACTGAAAACAAGAAAGCCAGGATGTATATGTCAGACTCCCTTTTTTTCTTAAATTGGTAACATTCAGTATATGAAAGTTGGCCAGTCATCATTTCCGTTTTTGAATTTTTACATTTTGAACATGTCAATGCACAATGCAAACGAGGCAAAAACTTACGACAAGTCCTGATTTTTTTTTGGCGCACAATATTCCACAAATGCCACAAAGAAGAAACTGCAAAGGAAAACAAGAACAATTATTCCATATTCAAAGACAGGAGAACCCCTAGATTTTAGCTTATATTAGTTTGCTCATAACACTGCTTCAGGGAAGCTAGAAAATGCAAAATTCTCCTCAAAAGCTGGAAAGAAAAATATCTCATTCTAGAATAGTAAAGGGTATAAATTTAAACTCTAATGAAAATTTATTTTTTACAAGATTGATAGAAGTAACTATGGGTTTAAGCAAAACTCAAATCAGGTTTAAATTCAGGCAAAATTATGAAGTAAACAAATTTAGAGTTTCGTTCCTCTTATTTCCTTTCAATGTTTTCTTATTCCTTCCTACATTTTTTATCCCTTTTCAGGGAGAAAAGTGGTGTGACACATTCATTCATACTGAGCAATAGAACTCAATAGGTTATACTACAGGAAGAATCTAGCAAAAATAAAAAGATAGGACAACAGACATGGAGGTGTTCTCTTAGAGACATTCTTTCTCCCTCTCGAACTGGTGCAATGGCCGCCTCCTCATTCTCCCAGAAAGACTGTCCTTGTGGTTATGTCAGAAGAGCTCAAGGGGATGAAGCGATTGATGGCATGTATTTTCTTGCAAATAGAAACATTGGTGACATTATTGCTTTGCAAAAGCAGCCACATCAAATCATCTACCAATGCCAAACTATTAGACATTTTGGTTATGAGTAAATGGTAAATAGTTTAATTTGGATAGAAACATTTAGGGCCATTTTCCAAATTTGCACATACTTCTAACTTGAGCTAAACCATATACATAAAACAATAAATTTATAATAAGTAATAAGTTCACTAAAGGGCTTCGTGTTTGCAAAGAAAACTTCGATTTCCAAAGGAAACTTGTTTTCATTTGATTTTTAACAAAAATTTTGCTATCTTAAGTCAGAACTAATAATATGACTAGTTTCAACTTAATATTTTATGCCTGGATAGATGTTTAAAAAATGCATATCAAAATATTTTACAGGATTATCTGAGATAATATGAATGTAAAAAGCACCAAGAACATTTGCTAAAAATAATGAGTAAGGGCAGTTGTTGCAAGGAAACTTTCTCTATAAGGGAACAAAATGATTATCAAGCAGGCAGCGGTGCAGCAAGACAGATTAGAGAACACAGGATATATAAGAATTTGGTATACAATTTGGATGACTTTTCAAATTAATGGGGAAAGTATCAGGATTATTTATTTTATAAATGGAATTAGAATAACTTGTTAACCTTCCCTAATATCATATACCAAAATTAATATGAAATAGTTTGAGTATTTAAATATATAAAAATTATAAGTGCATTAAGAGATAACAAAGTTAAATACTTATATAATTTTGAAGGAGTGGGAAGGATTTTCTAAAAATAGCCCCAAAGTCATAGACCAAAATAGAAAGTGCTTATAAATATTAATAGAGAAAATTATAATTTTGATAGTCAAAAATATTACAACAGTCAAAGGCAAAAAATATATTGGGATTGTAGTCAGAAAGTATGTGACAGACAAAGGGTTAACACACTATAAATAGAACTAACAAAATATTTTTAGGGCTTTAACAACATGAGAAAATAGAAACTCAGAACTTTATAAAACCTGAATACTTGCATAATTTTCAGAAGGTTTAAAGAGCTATTTGGGAGAGACCATCCAATAGGTCTAGGCCACCTACACCTAGACCACCCAATGTGTGCCAGGTGTAGGTGGCCATCCTCTTATGGACTCTTTGTTATTGATCCCATCTCACATCTTTCAAGGGCATAGTCAAGAAATTCCAGTTTGGATAATTCTGTACCTCTCAGTGCTTCAAGCTTCAGATCAAAGCCCAAGCATGTCCTTCTCCTTAAGTTTCCATGACTAGCCCATTATTCAACCTGAAAGTCCATTCACTCAGAACGCATTCTTGAAATAATTTGAAAGCTGTGTAGTTTTGTGTTCCTTGGATCTGTTTTGAAATCTATAAACATTGCCGTATTTATTTATAGTAAAGCCCATGGAGGACTTCAGGAGTATAAGGAGGGTTCTCTGTCCCAGCCACTTGGTTGGACCATCAAGGTGGCAATGAAATTGCTGCTTCCTATTATCTCACTTCACTTGGATGGAGCTCAGAAATGGGAGTTCAGGTCTTGGGAGAGGGAAGGAAGAGTGGGAGAGGAATCAAGCAATATTTTCCCACGCTCCCTCAGGCCTGGAGTGTAAATGCTCTCCAATAATTACTTCTGTTAGAGTATCCAAAGTCACATTCCTTAAAGGAAACCTGTAATCTGAGAAAAAAAATAAACACACGTAACAGGAAGTATATAAAATCATGGAATTTCTGAAGAGGATCAAAGACCGTGGCTGAAATTTAGCCATCACAGTGTATAGAAGAGAAAAAGAGGCCCCCAAAAGTAGTACCCTGATCTTTTATTTCATTGGCTATCTTTGTTTATCCCAAGTCATAGTACCGGAAGGAACTTGAAAGATGATTTAATTTAGCCCTTGTGTTTTAGATGTGGGGACATGGGGAATTACAGGTCCAGATGGGTTTAGCACATTACTCAAGGTCACACATCAAGATCAGAAATCACACATATAATTTAAGGCTTTATTAAGTGTCTAAGTTAATTTGGTTGTAATAATGTAATGGAAATGCTTTTCAAAAGTATTTTTCAGTGCTAGTATAGTGTGTATTGTATTAGCAAATCCAACCAGAAGTGTTCAATGAATACCTGCTCAACTATAACTGCCCTCTTTGCATTTACCATTGTTAATTTTTGATATAATAAAAATAATTAGGAAATTAGTCACTTGTGTTACATTCTAAAATTAAGTGCACCTTATTTTATATAGGAATTTGCTATGCTATTTCAAAGTATTTTTTGCTCAACATAACTTATCCAGGGTGCATTTATCCACATTATGGAAATTATGAAGCAAGTAAAAAACAAACTAGCTTAAAAAAGCAAAGCTAATAACTGTGTGTGTGTGTGTGTGTGTGTGTGTGTGTGTATAGCCTATTGAATAATTTTATGTGAGAATATATAATTTATGGGCTGCTTGAACCTAGGGAAGGTTATTTGCTTTGCTCCCATTATGAAACAATATAAATGTAGCAATCCAATGATAGGGCATCAAGTGCTACACTGTGAAGTAAAGATAGCCCTCCAAGTGAAATTCATTTGATTCCAGTTTAGACTGTATTCAATAGATAACTAACGTTGTGACTCCTTGGATGAAATGAAGGTATTATGAAAATAGCATTCTAGATTTTAAGCAGATTTTTTTCTATGAAAGGTCCTTAGAGGTTTCTGCTTTTAAGTCTGACAGAAACTGTGTCACCTGTTGCAGATCATGGGAGGAAGCGACAATGGTTGTCATACAAGTGAGGGTTTGTAGGGGGTGGGTGCATGTTGGGGTGGGGACCTGCGAAGCCCTGCTATTTCCTTCAACCTTCTCTTTTATGAAGCAAAAGCCTTAACCCTCTGGCAGAGGGGTAGCAAAGCCTGCCATTTCCCAGGTCTATGCAGGTATATATCACTACTGTTTAAGTGAAGGAAAAGTGGAAGAAAATTTCTTTACACAGGGAGAGAGGCAGGAATTCATCTTAGGCTTGACATCCTATGCCTATACTAAATAGAGGTCCTGCTCAAGACTAGCTGCAGATACAAGGCTGAGTTTGGCTGTCACAAGGAGGAAGGTGCAAAATACTGAGAAAGTCCCACCACTGAGGCCAGGGGCGCAGGCCCTTCCTCAGCTGAGACTGGTCTAGAGCAGTAAAGAATCCTCTCCTTCATGCCTTCTCACCTTTCACCATGAGCATAGCAGGCGGGAGTAACAAGTGACAGCAATCTAGCAATGAGGGACAGGTGAGAGGTGGGAGGAGACCCCTTCTGTGATGGAGGTGAGTGGGGACTCAAGCTGAGGGTGGGGTACTAACATTGAGCAAAATCTTCTGGCATCTCAGCTCCTACCTGGAGCACAAAGCAGCCACAAGCCACCACTAGAGGAATGCGAAGCTATGGTGGCCCAAAGATAATCACAGCAACGACAAAATTTAATTACTCGCTGGAATGACTCCACCTATCACACTGGCAACCTAAAAGAAGATGTTAACACAAAACATTTACACAATTCTGGAAAAAAAAGGCTTTTGAACTTTGAGCTGTACATCCAGCTAAACTCTCATTCAAATAAGAGATTACGAGAAAGATATGTTCTTTTGGCCGAGGGCGTGGTGGTAGACTGAATTATGGCCTTCCAAAGACATTCATGTTCTATCATCAGAACCTGTAAATGTCACTTTATATGGAAAAAGAAAGGCTTTGATTAAAAGTCTTGAGATGGAGAGATTATTGTGAGTTATCAAGGGATGCCTTAAATGTGATCACGAGTGTCCTGCAAGAGGGAGGCAAGGTCAGAAGAGACAGAGGCTATGTGTCCACAGAAATGAAGGGGCCGAGAAAACAGAGTTGAAGATGCTACTCTGCTGGCTTTGAAAAGAAGCAAGGGAGCCCCGAGGCCAGGGATGTTGGTGGCCTGTGTAAGCTGGAGAGGTCAAGGAAATTGATTCTACCTGGAGCCTGTAGGAAGAAGGCATCTCTGAAGATGGATTTAGACTTCTGGCCTCTACAACTGTGAGTGAATAAATTTCTGTTGTTTTAAGCCACTAAATTTGTGGTAATTTGTTACAGAAACAATAGGAAACTAATACGGGCTCTAAAACATTATTCCACATGAAACTCTAAAAGAATTACTAGAAGCTGTTCTTCAGGACAACAAATAGACGAAGATATGAGATAAGAAAGGAATGTAGTAACGAAAGCACAAAATAAAACAAAATGGTAAAATATTGGAAAATATTGATGGATCAAATTAATATTTGTTTAATTGAGTGAGTGAATATCTCAGTTGATTCTGGCATGAGATATGGTGTATTGGGAGTAAAGAACATGTAAGTAACATATTCTAAGATTCTTTAGAATCTTAGCATACTTAGTGTACTTTAGCAGAATAATTCAGGTCCTAACTAGTTCTAAATATTGAAAGAAAAGTAGAGCTTTAAATCTGTGCACTAAATTATAGACGTAAGACCAGAAAAAAAAAGAGAAAAATTCAAAAACAACAAATATTAAATAAATAGATATCAGGAAATTTAAAAAAATAAAAGAAAATAAAGTGAAACTATGAAATAAGTAGTGTAAATAATTCTAATAATGAAAGCAATCAGAATTAACGTGAATGTATTCAATTTTCTTAACGAGGGAAAATAGAGACCAAAAAAGAACTTTGTTAAAAGTTCTCCAAATGGAATAAAAACCTTTTCTTTCCTTACCGGTTCTCTCTCTCTCTCTCTCTCTCTCTCTCTCTCTCTCTCTCTCTCTTTCTCTCTCGGTAATGCCCTATGGGCTAGTTAATGAGTTCTTTGTTACTATTCCTTTTTGTACAAGAAAATTTATTTTGGGAAAGAGAGATTGAGAATAAAAAATGCTATCGTAGAATTTCCCAGTTTGAATTGTGCAATGAAAAATTTTGGAAACATGATTATTGTGGAAACAGATATGAGCAGTGGTTCTATCAGCTGGCCAGAAGAGTGGGCAAGGTTGACCTGACAGGATTGTAAAGGATGATGGGCCAATCTTGCTTTAAGACAACTTATTAACATTTTTTCCCACATAAAATTTAACTACTTCAGATGAAATAATATTTACTGAAATTCTCTGGTCATTATAGAAGGTATAGTCACTAGAAAATAGAAACAGCACCACCTTTTTTTTCCCTCAAGGTAATGAGCTGGACCACAAATTAAATTTAATACTTTGATAACCTTTAACGATTTATACAACTTCATCAAAATTAATTTCTTTAAAATTTATAGAAAAATTATCAGAAAAAAACACAAATGTTGAATATTAAAAAATTGATAAATTGATTGGAAAAAATCTAGCTCTGGCTAAATAATATATTCTGTAGCTGGATTAAAAGTTGTATGACTTGTGCCACTATTAGTTCTTAAATATTTTTACTGTACTTCAATCCCTTTTTAAATAAGGAATAATAGAGCTCTTTAAAGGATTGTTTTATAGTTTAACACACAAAATGCACTCAAAAAGCAGTTCGTATTTTTCCTGATACTGTGCTGGTATCTTTATGATTTTCTTACATCATTCCCTGGCTAGACTTGTCAGGATGCCTCCTCTGTCATGGACTTCCTTTCATTTGGGACCCGATTTTCCCAGTGATTCCTGTAGAAATTATCTCTGTAAAATGGGAAAAGTTTATCAAGTTGGAAAGCCTTGTGGTTGGATGGCAGCGGTTCTCAAACTTGGCTGCATATCAACTTTAAAAATTCCTAATACTTTAACCAATTAAAAATCAGAATCTTCAGGGTTGGATTCAGGCATCAGTATTTTAAATCTTCCCAGTGTACAGTCAAGCTACAGAGCACTGCCCTCAAAATCACATACAGGATGTTCACCAGTGCTTTGTCAGCAGACCTACTCACTTTGGGCTCTCTACTGAAGCACCAAAGTTCCCCTAATTATTCTCGGTGAGATAAGGACAAACATAAGGCCAAATAAAGTACTCCTCAAGGGAGAAACATGAAGTCCTTGCTTATAACACAAGGTCAAAGAGAGAGAGTTGTTTGGTCTCTAATGGCTCATAGAAACAGAGATCATTATTTTATCCTTCTTTAATTTATTCCACTGAGTGCCTTTTATCATTGCTAATAGATTTTTTCCCTAAGCCCCTAATTTTTCTAAACTTTCTTCAAATTTTCTGTTTTGCTTTAGTTAACTCGACCTTGAGCTGGGAATGTTGCACTATTATGTGGTTAGAATCTGACTAATTTTGTAATGAGAATTTAAAAAATAGGCATAAGAGAGACATCCATAAAAATAATTATCATCGTAAAAAAATATTGAAAGGAAATAAATTGAAATTAGGCAAAATCAATAATAAGAAAACAAAAAATTGAATTAAAATACGGGCAAAGTTCTGAACAGACAATTAAACAAAGAAGATATACAGGTGGCAAATAAGCCTATGAAAAGATGTCAACATTTGTCATTAACAAATTACAAATTTAATTTAAACAATAATGAAATTCCAATACATACCTATTAGAATGGCTAAAATTAAAAATAAAAAATAATAACAACTGATGATACCAATTGCTGGTGATGTGAAGGAACAGTAATTTTTATTTGTTGCACATAGGAATGGAAAATAGCATAGCCGCTTTGGAAAACAGCATGGCCATTTCCACCGAAGTTAAATATAGTCTTCTCATGTGACCCAACAATTGTGCTTTTTGGCATTTACCCAATTAATTTAAAATGTTATACAGCTTTATTCATCATTAACAAAAACTGAAGCAATGAAGATGTCCTTTAACAGATGAATGGATATATCGATAAAATGGAATACTACTTAGTGATAGAAAAAAATGAGATATCAAGATTCTCAAAGACATAAAATTTAAATGCATATTGCTAAATGAAAAAAGCAAGTCTGAGAAAGCTGCATATGGTATGATTCCAATTATACAACGATCTGAAGAAAGTAAACAGTAGGGACAATAAAAAAATGAGTAGTTGCCAGAGTGTGAGAGGAGGTAGAGGGGATTGAATAGGTGAAAAATGGGAAGTATTTTTAAGATAGTGAAACTTTTTGGTATAATATTGTAATTGTGGGTACATGATACTATGCCTTTGTCAAAACACATAGAACTTTATAGCACAAAAATTGTTAGTGCATGAAAATGTTTTAAAAATTTAAAAAATCATTTAGGGAGTGAGGGCAATCTCAGAATAGAATGTAGTATGTGACCAAATGATATATCTTCAATAAAATATATGAAACAATTTCACAAAGGGGATCAGGGAAAAGATTCTGACCTAAGTAACTTTGGAAATAAGTAGAATCTGTAAACCTAAAGGCGAAAAAAAAAATCAACTGTACATAAGCACTACATTCTATTTGACAAGGTTGTTTCCTACAGAGTTACTGGTTAACAATTCTGATACTACTATACATGTATACTGAAATTGAACAATTAAGTGAATGCATAAGTAGAAGCCAGATTTCTTATTGTTGGAGAGGAAGTTTACAGACAAGCAAGGGGAAGAGGCCAGAATGACCCACATGGTAAGGGATTAGAATTACAAATATCAGTATTAAGCAATTTTAGCTTAATATAGATATAGAAACTTATATATAGAAATATTTATACAAATGTTTATATACATATCAGTATACACTCATATATTTCCTTGTACTATTAGCTGACAGGGCCTAGGAGGAACAACAATACCTCAGTATCAATGAGCATACCTATCACATAGGTCTTGGTTTCCAATACCATTCTCCAATAAAAGAAACCATGCATCCTTGGAGAAAAGGCTGATTCTTGGAAAGGAAACATACAAGATGTGCTTGGAGGATACAAACAAACAAAAACCCACACATTGATTGAAGTTTGTCAAAGGGACAAGGGAGCAAGCTGAAATAGCTTCCAATGACCAAAGCTACAATAATTTGAGCAACAAAATAAATAAAGTAGTATTGGATTATAACCCAATGCATACAATAAATATCCATGAGGCCATACTAATAAAAATAAATGATTGAATAAATCAATAAATGTGGGGAGAAAAATACCCTATGCAGAAAAATTCTTTTTCTTTTTTTATTGTTTGTTGTTTATAGGGGTACAGATGTTTAGGTTACGTATGTTGCCCTTGCCCCCCATTCCCCCCAAGTCCCAGTCCCCAGAAAAATTCTAAGTAATTTACATAGATACTTTGCTCTCAAGGAGGTGGAACGTAACTTTCCACTCCTTAAGTGTGGGCCACATATAAATTATTTTCTTACAAAGAATACCATGCAGAAAAGGTAAAAAAGAGTCACTTTAGGGTGGAGAGACCAAACAAAACTACCTCAGACTGATGACCAAGGTCAATACCAACAGTGATAAGTCATGTTGATAGTACATATCTTACATACAATGTGATGAAAATGGCAAAGATGCCACTATTACCATTGTGTTAAACATTGGAATGGAGCTACTAGACAACACAATTAGATAATAGAAAGAAATTAAAGGTAATAAAATTGGAAAGATAGAGGTGAAATTAGCATTGTTCGCAGACAATATGACCGATATATGAAATGCTCAAGAAAATCAACTCTAACATGTACTACAAAAAAGGGTAATTTAGAAAGGTAGCAAGGCACAAATTAATATACAAAAATCAATATTATTCATATAAATAACATCCCATTAGAAGCTATAATAAGGGAGGAGTCAAGGTGGCAGATGAGAAAAGCCGCCAGTCAGAGTGTCTCTCCAAAAAAGACAAATTTTAGAAGAAAGAGAAAAAAATAAACTAGCAGAGAAACATAGATCGGGTGAGGGTCAGAAGGAAGGGTGTCTGAAACTATAGGAGACTCCACAGGAAGACGTTGCGGAGGAGAACTGGAAGGAGAAAGGTCCTGAGAGGCTTGGAGACCAGCGAGAAGGGTAGGTGGAGCAGTTAACTTTCCCCTCCCTTGCATCTTGGACTTTTGGTGGGCTCCTGAGTGGTTGGAGAGACCTGCCGACACCAGCCCAGAGACAGCCGCTGCCAGTGAGCAGTGGCCTCTTGCGGACACGGTGCAGGGTACCCAGTCCACTCAGGGCACCTCCCCGGGTGCAGACTGGAGCCTATAGGCAGACACTATATTGCTCCATTCTCTCTTTCCCCCTCCCTACCCGTGGGTGCCCAGAGAGACAATTTAGCCGTCACATGGAGGCATCTCCAAGGAATGGGACCTTTCCTTTTGGGGCTGTACAGCAGACTAACGGGTACTCAGACTGCGAGCTCCCTACCTGCCAGCCCTTCCAGGTGCTGCTTGCCTGGGAACTCCAGGAGAGTGGGGAAAATCCCGAGGTGGAGTGAAATCGATCCAGCTCGGGCACCCTGTAGATGATTCAAGACCAGCACCCCTCCCCCTGGCAGGGTCAGGTATTGATCTCCAGGGCCCAGGGGACAGGCCTGCACACCAGACCCGTATACCCAGGTCACGATCACACTGCCTGGGGGCACGGAGGAGAGATATGTGAAAGAGCCTACTGAAGAGTGTGTGCCTTCAGGGGCAGATCAGCGGGTCTGAGTGGCAGCCCTCCTCCCAAAAGAGGGCTGTGCACTCAGCTCAGGCTGCAATCCTGGGTAGGGAACCTCCCGGCTTATGTTACAGCCAGGGGAGATCCATCAGCCTGAGGTCCCTCTTGCTGGCAGAGGCCTGGGAGAGGCCACAGAGAGGGAGAGCATGGAGAAGAGTGAGACCTGCTCCAGAGTGTGGGTCTTAGACAGCCCCACCCCCCCCAGCCCAGACTTTCAGCTGAGTGGAGCCATTTGAGCCCCTCCCAGCAGCTTTGCACAGAAGCAAAGAGCAGACCTTCAACCCCTGCTAACAGCAGTTGTGGAGCCTGAGGGCAGCCTTACCCAGCCCCACCCAGACTCACTTCCAGTCCTGTCCCCACTGAGGTGGAGAACAAGGACACACCTGGAACTCCCAGGGCCCCACCCATCACTTGAGGCACAAGAGGGCCTCTCTAGAGGAACAAGAGCTGGCTACAGGACCCGAAAACAGCACGCTCCTCCCTGCAAGTGCCACCTACTGACAGGGAGGTCATCCTGCACACGCTTTTACTGCATCTACTGATTCATCATAAAGGGTGTGGTCAAATCTCACTCAGAAACACCACCTACTGGCTCAGAGACTAAACAGGGTGTGTCATTATCCAAATGAAAATCTAAAGGCAAGAAGGAACAACTGATCCAGATGGAAAGGAACCAGTGAAAGAACTCTGGAAGTATGAAGACTCAAACGGAAAGCACACCCCCAAAGAGGAACAACAGCTCCCTAGCAATGGACATTAATCAAACTCAGAACACTAAAATGACAGAAGAATTTCAAACATGGATTGCAAGAAAACTGAATGATATGCAAGAAAAAATGGATAACCAACACAAAGAAACTGCAAAACAAATCCAGGACTTGGAAGAAAAATTCACTAAAGAAATTGAAATATTAAAGAAAAATCAAAGCAATCTCCTAAAAATGAAGGACTTATTCAGGGAACTACAAAACACCGTGGAAAGCATCAAGAACAGGGTAGATCAAACAGAAGAAAGAATCTCAGAGATTGAAGACAACTCCTTCCAATTCAATAAGTCAGGCACAGAGATTGAGCAGAAAATTAAGAGAAAAGAAATAAGCCTACAAGAAATGTGGCATTATGTGAAAAAACCGAACCTGAGGATGGTAGGGGTTCTGGAAGGTGAAGAAGGAAACACTCAAGGGATGGATAAGCTATTTGAAGAATTAATGGAGGAGAATTTCCCAGGCTTTGCTAAAAATCTAGTTATACAGGTACAAGAAGCTCAACGGACCCCAGGGAGATTCAATGCAAATAGGAAGACACCACGTCACGTGGTCATCAGATTGACCCGAATAGCCACTAAAGAGGCCCTTCTATGAGCTGTAAGGTGAAAGAAACAAGTAACATACAAAGGAAACCACATCAGAATAACTCCAGATTTCTCAACTGAAACCCTACAAGCAAGAAGAGACTGGGGCCCCATTCTCACTCTTCTGAAACAGAATAATGCCCAGCCTAGAATCTTGTACCCTGCTAAACTGAGTTTCATATACGAAGGAGAAATAAAGACATTCTCAGATAAACAAAGCCTAAGGGAATTCACCAAGACAAGACCAGCTCTCTAAGAAGTACTTAAAACACAATTACACAAGGATCAGCACAATAAACACTCTTGAATGTGAAACCACTCAAAAGTTAAAGATCGAAGGCTAGATTCCACAATGGCTCAAGAGAGAAAACAAAGCAACAAAATGCAAACCAACAGAATGAACAGCAATTCACCTGACTTATCAGTTCTCTCAATAAATGTGAATGGGTTGAACTCCCCTCTCAAGAGAATAGGCTGGCCAAATGGATAAAACAAAAAAAAGAAAAAAACAAGCCAAGCATCTGCTGTCTCCAGGAAACGCATCTAACCTGAAAAGATGCATTTAGACTCAAAGTAAAGGGGTGGAAATCAATATTTGAAGCAAATGGAAGCCAAAAGAAGGCTGGTGTGGCAGGTTTGATCTCAGATAACTTGGTTTTTAAATCAACAAAAGTAATGAAAGACAAAGGTGGTCACTATATAATGATGAAGGGTACAGTTCAACAAGAAGACATAACAATTCTAAATATGTATGCACCCAACTTAGGTGCCCACAGATTCATAAATCAAACTCTACTTGATCTAAACAAATTGATAGACAGCAACACCATAATAGTTGGAGACTTCAACACCCCACTGACAGCACAGGACAGATCCTCCAAACAGAAAATTAACAAAGAAATAATGGACTTAAACAGAACTCTAGAACAAATGGGCTTGACTGACATTTACAGGACATTTTACCCCAAAACCACTGAATATGCATTCTTCTCATCAGCTCATGGGAAATTCTCTAAGATTGACCATATTCTAGTACACAAAGCATGTCTCAAATATTTAAAAGAAATAGACACCATACCATGCATCTTCTCAGATCACAGTGGAATAAAAGCAGAAATCAACCCCAACAGAAACTCTCATCTCTACACAAGGTCATGGAAATTAAACAACTTTCTGCTGAATGATTCCTTCATAAATGAGGAAGTAAAGATGGAAATCCAAAGATTCTTTGAACTAAATGAAAAAGGTGACACAAGTTATCAAAATCTGTGGGACACAGCCAAAGCAGTCCTGAGAGGAAAGTTTATTTCCATAAATGCCTATATCCAAAAGTCAAAAAGATCACAAATAGACAACCTAATGAATCAACTCAAAGAACTGGAAAAAGAAGAACAGACCCACCCCAAACCCAGTAGAAGAAGGGAAATTCATAAGATCAAATCAGAACTAAATGAAATTGACAACAGGGAAACTATATGGAAAATTAATAGAACAAAAAGTTGGTTCTTTGAAAAAATAAACAAAATTGACACATCTTTGGCTAAACTAACGAAAAACAGAAAAGAAAAATCCCTGATAAGCTCCATCAGGAACAAAAAAGGAGAAGTTACAACCGATTCTGCGGAGATTCAATTTATAATTTATGAATATTCCAAAAATCTTTATGCACAGAAACTGTAAAATGTGGAGGAAATGGACACATTTTTAGAAACACACAGCCTCCCTAGGCTCAACCAATAAGAAATAGAATTCCTGAACAGACCAATATCAAGGACTGAAATTGAAACAGCAATAAGAAACATTCCAAAATAGAAAAGTCCTGGACCAGATGGTTTTATACTCAAATTTTACCATGCCTACAAAGAAGAACTGGTGCCTATCCTGCAGAAATTATTCCACAGCATCGAGAAGGAAGGATTCCTCCCCAACACATTTTATGAAGCCAACATATCTCTGATACCAAAACTAGGAAAGGACTCAGCAAAAAAGGAAAACTACAGACCAATATCCCTTATGAATATAGATGGAAAAATTCTCAACAAAATTCTGGCTATCTGAATCCAGGTGCTTATTAAGAAAATAATCCATCATGACCAAGTGGGCTTCATTCCAGAGATGCAGGGATGGCTCAACATACGCAAACCTATAAACATAATTCACCACATAAATAGAAGCAAAAACAAAAACCATATGATTCTCTCAATAGATGCAGAAAAAAGCATTTGACAGAATTCAATGCCCTTTTATGACAGGAATGCTTAACAAAATAGGCATAAATGGGGCTTACTTAAAAATGATACAAGCCATTTATGACAAACCCACAGCCAACATCATACTGAATGGGGAAAAATTGAAAGGATTCCCACTTAGAACTGGAACCAGACAAGGTTGCCCACTATCTCCACTTCTATTCAACATAGTGCTGGAAGTCCTGGCCACAGCAATTAGGCAAGAGAGTAGAATTAAAGGTATACAAATGGGAACAAAAGAGATCAAACTCTCAATATTTGCTGATAACATGATATTATATCCAGAAAACCTGACGGATTCAACCAAGAGGCTCCTGGAATTGATAAATGAATTCAGTGAAGTCTCAGGATGTAAAATCAATACATACAAATCAGAAGCTTTCATATACGCCAATAGCAGTCATACCTAGAACCAAATCAAAGACTCAATTCCCTTCACAATAGCAACAAAGAAAATAAAGTATCTAGGAATATATTTAACTAAGGAGGTAAAAGACCTCTACAGCGAGAACTATGAAACATTGAAGAAGGAAATAGCAGAG
This sequence comes from Indri indri, assembly GCA_004363605.1. Lineage (NCBI taxonomy): Eukaryota > Metazoa > Chordata > Mammalia > Primates > Indriidae > Indri > Indri indri. The sequence continues at coordinate 34,092 of RJWJ010015846.1, forward strand.
GACGTAAACAGGTGAAAAACCATACCATGCTCGTGGATCGGCAGAATCAACATCGCTAAGATGTCTATACTACCCAAAGTGATCTACAGATTCAACACAATCCCTATTAAAATACCAACATCGTTCTTCACAGATGTAGAAAAATTAATTCTACGCTTCGTATGGAACCAGAGGAGACCCCGCATAGCAAAAACAATTCTAGGCAATAAAAACAAAATGGGATGTATCAACTTACCAGACTTCAAACTTTATTATAAGGCTGTAGTAATCAAAACAACTTGGTACTGGCACAAAAATAGAGCCATTGACCAGTGGAACAGAACTGAGAACACAGATATAAAACCATCCTCATATAGCCACCTAATCTTTGGCAAAGCAGACAAAAACATACACTGGGGAAAAGAATCCTTATTCAATCAATGGTGCTGGGAAAACTGGGTAGCCACATGTAGAAGACTGAATCAGGATCCACACCTTTCACCTCTCACAAAAATCAACTCATGCTGGGTAACAGACTTAAACCTGAGGAGTGAAACTATTAGAATTCTAGAGGAAGATGTTGGAAATACTCTTCTAGACATTGGCCTAGGCAAAGAATTTATGAAGAAGACCCCAAAGGCAATCACAGCAACAACCAAAAGAAATAAATGGGACCTGATCAAATTAAAAAGCTTCTGCACAGCCAAAGAAACTGTCACAGGAGCAAACAGACAACCTACAGAATGGGAGAAAATTTTTGCATGCTACAAATCCGATAAAGGGCTGATAACTAGAATCTACTTAGAACTCAGGAAAATCAACAAGAAAAAATCAAACAACCCTATCAAAAAGTGGCAAAGGACATGAACAGAAACTTTTCAAAAGAAGACAGAATAATGGCCCAAAAATATATGAAAAAATGCTCAACATCTCTAATCATCAGGGAAATGCAAATCAAAACCACAATGAGATATCACTTATCTCCAGTGAGACTGGCCTTTATCAAAAAGTCCCAAAGCAATAATTGTTGGCGTGGATGCAGAGAGATAGGAACACTCATACACTGCTCGTGGGACTGCAAACTAGTGCATCCTCTGTGGAAAGCAATATGGAGATACCTTAAAGAGATACAAGTAGAAGTACCACTCGATCCAGCAATCCCATTACTGGACATCTACCCAAAAGAACAAATGATACTCTATAAGAAAGACACCTGCACCTGAATGTTTATAGCAGGACAACTCACAATTGCAAAGATGTGGAAACAACCCAAGTGTCCATCAATACATGAGTCGATTAATAAAATGTGGTATATGCACACCATGGAGTACTATTCAGCTTTAAGAAACAATGGTGATATAGCACCTATTGTATAGTCCTGGATAGAGCTGGAATGCATTCTACTAAGTGAAGTATCCCAAGAATGGAAAAACAAGCACCACAC
>RJWJ010015847.1:0-35430 GCA_004363605.1 Indri indri
CATAGTATTTACTCATCTATTTTATATTATCTTACTTAGGAATAATGCTCTGGATTGACTATGTTACTCATGAGAGGGAGATTTTTTTCAATTACGATCTTGCCAAATTTACTAGATTCCCAAGTCTTAAACTAGTACTCTAAGGAGGATAAAGTAATAAATAAGCATATTCATTAATATCATCTTTGTTCAACTCTTTGCTAAACCCAAATGATAGCATAGGAATTAACATATTATTCCTCATAAAAATATGAGATTTATTTCGAGAGATCACAATTTAAAATATTAATATAGAAACTTCAAAAATAGTAGTTCTATTTGTATCTCTTTGAGGTATCTCCATATTGCTTTCCACAGAGGTTGTACTAGTTTGCAGTCCCACCAGCAGTGTAAGAGTGTTCCTATCTCTCTGCAACCACACTGACATTTACTGTTTCGGGACTTGTTGATAAAGGCCATTCTCACTGGAGATAAGTGATATCTCATTGTGATTTTGATTTGCATTTCCCTGATGATTAGAGATGCTGAGCATTTTTTCATATGTTTGTTAGCCATTAGTCTATCTTCTTTTGAAAAGTTTCTGCTCATGTTCATTGCCCACTTTTTGATAGGGTTCTTTGATTTTTTTCTTGCTGATTTTCCTGAGTTCTATATAGATTCTAGTTATCAGCCCTTCATTGGTTGTGTAACATGCAAATATTTTCTCCCATAATCCCATTACTGGGTATCTACCCAAAAGAACTAAAGACATTCCATAAAAAAGACATCTGCACTAGAATGTTTATAGCAGCACAATTCATAATCGCAAAGATGTGGAAACAACCCAAGTGCATATCAATACATGAGTGGATTAATAAAATGTGGTATATGTATACCACGGAGTTCTACTCACCCACAAAAAACAATGGTGATCTAGGACCTCTTGTATTATCCTGGATAGAGCTGGAACCCATTGTACTAAGTGAAGTATCACAGGAATGGAAAAACAAACACCACATGTACTCGCCATCAAATTGTTTCTAACTGATCAACACTTAAGTGCACATATAGTAATGACATTCATTGGGTGTTGGGCAGATGGGAGTGGGGAGAAGGGGATAGGTATATACACTCCTAATGGGTGCTGTGTGCACTGTCTGGGGGATGGACATGCTTGAAGCTCTGATTCGGGTGGGGCTAGGGCAACATACATAACCTAAACATTTGTACCCCTGTAATATGCTGAAATAAAAAATAAAAAAAAAACTTTAAAAATTGTTCAATTGAAGTTTATAAATGCATTTGAAATTATTTCATGATAGAATATTTAGATATATAACCTGCTTTATATTGAAAGGTTATTTTATTTTGGGTGAGAACTAGACGTAGAGGAAGGAAGAGTGGTGATTAGGTTCCAGGTTTACAAGTTGAAAAGTGACAATAGATGTGCTATGACTGATGGTTGATGTCAAATTATAGATATTTAAAACATGTATAATTGCCTAGCCAGAGTCACTAGTCAAGAAAAAAGATATAAAAAGCAAACAAATAGGAGAGAAAGAAGAAATTATCTCTGTTGACAATGTGATCTTACATATAGAAAACCCTAAAGATTCCATCAAAAACTGTTAGAACTGATAATTAAATTCAATAAAGTTGTGAATTACAAAATTAACATAAAAATATCAGTAATATTTCTATACACTTACAAAATCTATCTGAAAAAGAAATATAAAAAAAAAATTCCACATACACTAGCATCAAAAAAACAACAACCACAGCAACAAAAGACTTAGGAGTAAATTTAACCAAGGACTTGAGATATTTGTACACTAAAAACTATAAAACTTTGGTGAAAGAAATTTAACATGACACAAATAAATGGAAATATCTCATATTCATGGATTAGAAGAATTAATAGTATTAATATGTAAATACTACCCAAAGCAATCTACAGATTCAATGCAATCCCTAGCAAAATTCCAATTTCATTCTTCACAGCAATATAGAAATAAACCCTAAAATTTGTATGGAATCACAGAAAATCCTGAACAACCAAATCGATCTTGAGTAAAATTAAAAAAAGCTGGAGGCATCACACTACCTGATTTCAAACTATATTTATTAAAGGTATAGTAATTAAAGCAGCACAGCATTAACATAAAAACAGTCACATTGACCAATGGGACAGAAGAGAGAAACCAGAAATAAACCCATATTGGTCAATTGATTTTTGACAAAGAGGCCAAGAACACACAATGAAGAAAGGACAGTCTCTTCATTAAATGGTATAGGGAAACTGGCTATCCCATACAAAAGAATGAAATTGAATCTTTATCTTACTCCTTATACAAGAATCAAATAAAAATATATTAAAGCTTTAAATGTTAGACTAGAAACTAAAACTATTAAAAGAAAATATAGGGAGAAAGCTACATGGCTGGGGAATGATTTCCTGTATATGTCCCCAAAAGCACAGGCAACAAAAGCACAAATAGACATGGAATTGCATCAAGCTAAATACCTTCTGCACAGCAAAAAAACAATTAGCAGAGTGAAGATACAACCCACAGATGTGGAGAAAATATTTTCAAATCATATGTCAGATAAGGAGCTCATAGCCAAAATATAGAAGGGATTCAAACTACTCAATAATTAGAAAAAAGCCCTATTTAAAAATGAACAAAAGAGATTTTTTTTTTAAAAGAAGACATACAAAAGTCCAAGTATATAAACAAAATAATCAATTCACTAATTTTCAGGGAAATGAAAATCAAAACCACACTGAGATACCATCTCATACCTGTTCATATGGCTATTACGAAAAAGATGAAAGATACGTGTTGATGAGTATATGGAGAAAAGGGAACCCTTGTACAGTGTTGCTGGGAACACAAATTAGTACAACATCTTGGAGAACAGTATAAATGTTCCTTAAAAAACTATAAATAGAATTACCAGATGATCCAGAAATTCCATTTCTGGATTTATGTCCAAAACAATTGAAAACATGTTGAAAGAGATATCTGCACTCCCATGTTCATTGCAGCATTATTCATAATAGTCAAGATTTAGAAAGAACCTAAGTGCTCAGCTGAGGAATGGATTTTAAAAATATCATATGTACACAATGGAATACTATTTTATTCTTATAGAAGAAAGAAATTCTGTCATTTACAAAAACTTGAATGAATCTAGAGGACATTGTACCAAGTGAAGTAAGTTAAGCACAGAAAGACAAATATCACATGATTTCACTTATATATGGAATCAAAAACTTCTAACTCATGAAAGTAAGGAGTGAAATGGTGGTTTACCAGAGGCTGATGGGGGTGGGATGAACAGGGAAAAGGGAAATGTTCAAAGAGTATAAAGCTTCACTTATAGGTTAGAAATAATTTCTCATAATCTATTGCACATCAGGATGGCTATATTTAATAATGTATTATATGTTTCAAAATTACTACAAGACTAGATTTTAAATTTTCCCATTATGGGAATAATGATAAGTATGTGAGGTGATGTTAAGCAGCCTGATTTGTACATTCCACCATGTAGGCATATACTGAACATCATGTTGTTCCCACAAATACATACGATTATTGTCAATGAAAACAAAATTTAAAAGACAGAAAACCATGTGTTATAGCTTAGTTTAAAGAAATTCTGTAATACGTATAAGTTTATTTTAAAGGATATGTTATATAAAGCTGTATGCAAGATATTTGCAACAACTTTTAAGATAAAGTCAATTTCTTTGAAAATAAGCACCTGGAATATACCATTTCTTGAAATGTACTGTGATTTGTATTAAGCCCTCAAGAATTTTTCAGATTAATGTATATTAGCCTCACGTCTTAGTGCTTCTAGTGTCAAGTAAATTAAAAAAAGATAGCATAAATATACTTCTCTCTTGGGCATTAACAATGAACTAATAAAAAAGTAATATATTTCACCTTGAAGTATATGCTAGTAAAATGTATATGTGGTCTTTGCTAAACTTCCCTAAGTGTAGTCCTGAGATTAGAAATTTTGTGCAAGCAATTTCTTAGCCAAAGTGTCTTAGGAGAATGAGAGTAGTAAAGCAGGGCAGGTCATGGATAAAACCAAGGATGTCTTCTCAATCAGAGAACAGGTTCAACTTGATACCAGGAGTCTGAAACACAAAGGTAGGGAGACAACAATTTCTATCATCATCTGAGAAAGTCACTGGCTGTGGGCTGCCCCCAGGGGGAGGTATGGAACCTCCCTAGGGTTGGTGACATTCATCCAAGGCCAATTTTCCAGAAAAGAGGACATCTGTGAACTGTTAACAGCTAACACATTTAGGAGCTGGATGACAGATACATTGACATAGTAATGGTTGGTCATCTGAGTAGGACACCAATAGTAACCATTCCTTCCGATTTTTCCAACACTCAAATCCACTTGCTCTCTAAAATGAGTTTTCACAACCCCAGGACAATTTATCTAGGATTCTGTTGGTTAAGGATCCAGAGCAACTTAAGAGAGAAATGATAGTGACAGGTAAGCTATAGTCTCCACTGCTACAGCTGGTCCCCTGGCATAATAACCCTGGTGCCCAGAATATGCCCTGGTGCAAATGGAGCCCAGAATATATGCCAATACCACATAGGATGAAGCAATACTCTTTCAAATCTAGAAGGGGGCAAATTAAAACAACTTAAAGTTGGTTTGCTTGAGAAATAGCAGTGTGTCAGTGGTTCAGTCTTTACCTCTAATACTGGCAGGCCAGATATTCAGTAGCAATAGCAGGTGGATCTATCTACTTTGGTGAAAGAGGGCTCATGCTTTTGAATGGGCTCAAACCTCCTTGTATGCATTTGCTGTTCATTAGAATACTATGCAAAAATTGAAATGGCCATGAATAGAGGCTGGTAACATCCCTTTTTCACTTTTTGTTTTTTCGTTTGTTTGTTTGACTCTAAGGCAGTAGATTAAATCTGGTGGTTCTTAATATATAATAAAAGATACTAACACTCTTATAATTCAGCCTGCCTGCTTCTTCCCCATACCTCTTTTCTCCTATTTTCTAACCTTGGCCCTTCCAGGTCCTGATCAACCATCTTAGTCATTGACCACTACCCACTAGCATAAGCATGTTCTTACTCAGGACACTTTCATTTTTCTCCACACAAAACTGATATCCAGGTGCACCGCTCTAAACTTTGACCATTGGTATTACCATCATTCTAATTTTTAACAGCACCCTCTTTCCACTCTGGTACTCTTTAACTCTGCTCCCTTCTTTTTATTTTTTTCACAGTATTTATGACCTTTTAACTCACTTTACAAATTTTTTTTAAGCATAGTATTTATGCTTCTTCCCTTCCCTCTTCTTCCCTTTCTGCTGATAGTAATAGAACTTATTTTGGGACTCTTGTCCTTCTCTTAAAATCCGCAAGGAATTATGAATTTACTTAGTGCCATCCTGTCTTTGGTCTAAATTTTATTGCATTTGTCTTCCTTCATTATAAACTATGGATAAGAATCCTTGATACACCATCTTGAATTTCTTGGTCTTGTATTCTTTTTAGATTTAAGATAGAAAACAGGGTGAATAGAACAAAAATGCCATCCTTTTAACCAGAGATCTTTCAGACTCATTTATATCGGACATATGTAGTTTGGGCCATTCCCATATATTATTTTTCCCCAATGTCCACCTCAGAAACTATCCTAATTCCTCTTCTCAGAATACCATTTTCTATTAAGTTACATTTCAACTCCTGTTGGTAAGGTTGGAGCACTTGAATAAAAACCAAGCAACGATTTGTCCAGGCCACGGTGATTTTTTTATACATAGCCAATTGAAGAGAAGAAATAAGACTTTACCATAAATCTGGGATAAAGCCTCTCACTTTTCCCATTGAAGGAAAAGGGACCTAAAGCAGCTGCCAATATTTTACAACACACAAATACTGAACCTAAAACTAGCACGTTAGTGAGAAACAAAATATGGAAAACAAAAAACAGAGCTTTGATGAAATCATTTGGGCCATGAGTCAAAAGCAAACCTGATGTCAACATATCTTTGGATATTTTAAATGCCATGAGCAAATAAATATTCTTTCACTTACTGTTATATAGATTATGTTGTTTCTATTTTATTTAAAGCAATGAAAGATTTTAAGTCATAAAAATTTCTTACAATTTTGTTTTCCATTTTCCCCCTCAAAAGTGAATATTTAACTAGAATATAAGTCTATATTTATAACTCTAGTTAGAGTCTACATTTTATAGAGCACCTCCACAAATATAAGTGCTTTTCTGATTGCATATCTATTAATTTTCAAAGATGTGGTAAGGAAATAGCTTTGCTTTTATTTTTATACATTGGTATTACAGGCTATAATTTGTCAGCTGAGTTGTAGCAATAAAATGAAATATTTACCCCTCATTTTATTAGTTTTCCATATTGATGATGATTACCTAGGGGATTGTGATTGATCATAGTACCAGGCTTAGGAGGAAATATAAATGGACAGACTGGAGTCAAGATTCTCTGGCGGGGATTCCACTTTGGAAAACAGTTTGTCAGATTTTACTTTTTCATATTAAACCCATCTATTCCACTCCTAAAAGAAATAAACACATGAAAGCATATGTCCATTCAAAGGTATGCACATGAATGTTCATGGCAGATTTATTTGTAATAGCAAAAAACTGGAAACAATCCACATGTCCACTGGAGGGTGACTTAGCTATTGATAAACACACTGTGATATATATATATATATATATATATATATATATATATATATATATATATAATGGGAAAATACTCAGTAGTAAGAATAGAACCAATGACACATGTAGCAACATGAATAAATCTCTATTATACTGAGTGATCAAAAAACACTACAAAAATTCACATTTATTGTATGATTCCATTTATATGGAATGAAGACTCATGGATAGAGAGAAAAGGTATATCAGATCCTGAGGATGGAGAGGATAGGAGGGAGAAAAGGGATAGAAAAAGACATGAGGAAACGTTTGGGGGTAATGGAAATGGATACGTTCATTACTTTAATGTGTTGATAGCTTCATGGATATATGCAAATGTAAAAAATTATCAAATTGTACAATTGAAGTGTGTGTATTTTATTGCCTATCAATGAAGCTTTGAAAAAAATGATGAGTACAAATTCACTTACATGACCAGAAAGTTCTTGAGAAATTCTGTTTTCTCTCCTACTTTTATTCTTGTATATGCTCACAGACTATGTTAAAATGAATTTCACATCCTACTGTCCTTTGATGTCCAAATATCTTCTGCTAAGTATCAACTATTACCATAATTTCTTGGTTTCACTCTAGTTCATTAGTAATGATTAGCTATGCTTTAGCAATGCATGGAAATGTTAAAGATATACTCATGCATTCTTAATACTCTACTCTCTGATTCCAATAATAATACATTATGCTATTGGCAATTATATAGAATATTGCCACTTTTGTATAGCTACAATTAACCCTGATCTTACACTGACTGGATAGCTTAAGTCAATTATGAGTTTGTAAAAGAAGGTAGCATTGTGAAACTAGAGAATTAGACTAATAAGAAATAATACAGAATGCTTTCAATGCAAGAAATAATGGTATTTATTTTTTATTATCTTCGACTGTTGTAAAATGTCTTGTAATTTTTATGATTAGCCCTGTTTGAAAACAAATTTTAAAAATATTAGCTATTTAATACCAAATAAATGGACTAATGGTATTTTATATAAGAAATAATGGGAATTGATGCTATTTCTTCTAACTATTGAAACAGTATTTCTATACCTTTTAAATGAACTGTGATAGGGAATTGAATTGTTTTTAACTCCAGTATTATTGTTCATTAATAAACATTATATTTCCACTTCTTTAAAAGTAGCCTTTAAAATATTACCAACTTATTTTAAAGTCTACATGCCAAAAATTTGAAATAAACTATTTTTCCTTGAAAGGGAGTTACTTATTTAATTTTATAGTGCCTAATTTCCCTATCCAGCAATTGATACTATCAAATTGTAGTTAACTGCAGTTAAGTGCTGAGAAACATTGTTTATATGTGAGCCAGATCATCTGTCAGTCCTTGAAACTTTACAGAGCTATATATATTGTAGTCCAATTTGTATCACTGACTTTAAACATTGGATAATTGATACTCCATGTTGTCACCAAGCCTATTTCACAGCAGCTGAGTGATTTTAGTATGTGCTTCTTAGAGTAACATTTCCCTTGTGACTCCCAGTTTAATTTAGATTGACTGACTTCTGTGTCACTGGAAGTTGCCAAAATTATATCAGTGTGCTTTGGATCTAGTTTCACTCTTCCAAAAACCTATGTAGATTTAAGATATTCAGAAAATACCTCATTTTTTTCCTTCTGAGTCATCTTTTTTAGTTCCCTCACCACCCTTGTCAGTATCTACATTGGGCAAATTGCCCAGGAACTCCCTTCTGCTCCATTTAAAATATGAAAACAAAATAGACTGAGAGAGGCAGGCAAGCCAGGGAAAGTCACCTTTGATTGACCTATGTCCATGGTCAACAGCAATCATCACAGATGTAGCTTGCTGTATTCTGATCAAATTCAGAAAAATATAATGGTATGAACTCATTCTTCATGGGACTAAAAAATTTTCCAATACCTTAAGTGAATAGTACTTTAAACACATTTGCTATTACTATATTAAATACAAATATGTTAAACATTTAGTATTAAAATGTCAAATGTAAGTGTGGATAAAAATATTTTAAAAGTCATCATATAATCAGAAAAAAGATCTAGATATATATTCACAGTTTTCTCAATAGAAGTAATACTTATCTAATGCAAAATTTGTAAGTAAACTGCAATTACACACATTAAGCCTGAATTTTCTATTCAGATTTATGTATAAATATTAAGAGATGCTACTTTAGATAAAAAAAAAAAAACTTCAATTCTGTATAATTCTGTAGATTAGGGAAACGTGTGAAGTTAGTCTCTGTCCCTTAATGTTCATGAGAGCAAGGATATATATGATTATGTTGTAAAAAAGTTAAAATGTAATGGCTAGATAAATGCTTATAAAGATTTTTGACAACTAATAGGTGGGATTCCATCATTAAATCAGGCCTAGAATGACTTATTTGTCTACATCATGTCTTCTAATCCCTGAACATCTCAGTATTTATGAGCTCAGTCCCAAAGTACCACCTATGAGCAAGCACTTATTCTCCACAGGAAGCTAAGGTTTTTCTGTTCTAGGTCACACCGTTTAGCTGACAAGCTCCTTTATCCTTAATGAATGTAAGCATTTTGTTCTTGATGTGGCTATGTTCTCCAGGGGTCACTAATTCAGAAAGAAAGCATTTTGAATTGAAAAATAGGTTAGCAAGGGATCTGGCGGTAGAGAGAGCACTAGAGGCAACCTGAAGCTGTTCAGGGAAAAGGCTTAGCTGCTCTTCAGGGAGAAAGCTTTCTGCTCTAATATTGGCAAACGTGCCGAATTATCACTGTACAACCTCGGTTTAGTGCCCTTGAGAGAGGTCTAGTAAGACTGTTGAAATAACTGCTTTCTTTAGCAGTTCTTTTTATATTTAGCATCCACTGACTTAAAATCCATGCATGGGAATTACATTTATTCAAGAACCTACTGACCCTCTGTACTTTATACTAACTACTTATTTCAGAGAGAATCTAATTGAAAGTAGGAAAATAGCTTACTATCACCTTGTGAAATAGCATGAGAGGATGGAAAGACGGAAGGACCCTCAAGTCTTTGAACATTCCGGGAGATGGTAATGAACCATGACAGTCCTTCCCAAACTTACAAAAAAAGACTTGTGTTATTTTCACATTATCCAAAGGCTTTATCCCTTAGAAATCTTAGGAGTGTCTCTACAGTAGCACTTCATTTCTCATGTAGAAAGCATGGGTGTGTGTGCAGAAAATAGTCAGATATTAATCCTGAAGTAAATTATCAGAGGCACTTACAAAAGATAAGCAACTTGTGGAGAATGCCAGCATTACGATTGAGAATGAATGTTACTTTGACTGAACGCTTTGAACAATATGATTTTCTGAATATTTTTTATGTTGCCTAGATGCAAAAAAAATCAAAATACAAGTCTCAGTATAGAACCTGTACATTTGTATGTATTAACTATCAGAAAAGAAAAAAGAAAGGAAATACATGATCGTTGATTAAGAACAATTTAAAACGGGTCAAATACTAACTAAAAAGAATAAACCTGTTTATGGGAGGAAGGTCATTGCAAATTTAAAGCTGAAAAATATTTTAAGAAAATTTCCTCTAATTTTTAAATTTTTGTTTTTAATATATACTCAAAAATATTTAATAAACAATACTAGTAAAATAGAAAAATAATGCATTAGAAAGAATTTAAATTTAAAATTAAACCATTTAGATATATTTATTCTCATCTTTGAATGGAATGGGTCTCAGCTACCATATGAGAGATTTACACTGAATTAAAAATATAGCCCTAAAAAATGAGTTGTATTAAAAGATTAGTAGGATGTTTTTAGAGTATGATAGTAATAGGATGATGATCTTTAAAACAAAAATACATTATACCCTGAGGAAAAAAGAATTAATAGAATGTGTTATGATAATAAATGTAATGTGATGCTAATATGATGTAATAACCAATATACAAATTTTTCTCTAGCTACACTCCTTTTATCTAGTATTAGTTTCCCTTTGGATCAGTTGGCATGAGGTCTTCTTTGTCACACAAGTCAGTAATTCAAGCAGAATCAGAAAAAAAAATTATCAAGTATTAGATTTTAGTTTTAAAATAATTCTTCACCTGTAGTGCATATATATATATATATATATATATATATATATATATATATAAAGGAAAGTACATATATAACATAATATTATATAATATTATATATATAATTTATATATATATATATATATATATATTAAGGAGAGTAATTGTTAATTCATTTGCCCTAATCTTCCCTGGAGCTGAGGAACAACATATTTTTCTAGGCTATTGGAGAAAAAGAAAAATAAAAGCAGAGAAATAACAGACTTATGGTATTAGAATTTTAGAAAAAGGCCTTGTACTTTCTCCCATGGGGGATTAGCCTCAGTAGGAATGGTGATGGAATTGCAAAAGAAGTACTGACATTCACAAGTAGAGCTACATCTCGATCCTACATGGTCACCTGGAAGATGAAGCCTTGCAAGAATTGTTTAAATGCCCAGTGCTGGAGTATAACAGAGCATGAAAGGCGGAAAATGTACAATGATGGTGTCAGAGGCAAAGAGGGCCAAAAAAATCACCATCATTTTTCTGCAACCCCGGATTAGTAAGGGGTTAGAGTTAACATTATATACTCCAATAAGGGTGTGAAATTTACAAGATATGAGAGAGAGAGAATTAGAAAATATGGTAGTGAAAGCAGATAGAATGGGTTCTAGCAACCTGTATATCAAAGGATTAATTAGGAATAGGAAAGCAAACACCGGTGTGGAGGGATGGCCATGTTAATGATTTTATCCAGCCATGTTCCCACAATACCACAAAGCCACTGAAGCACCTGGAATTTAGAAGCCACCTCAGAATAAAAGAAAGTGTAATCAGAATTCTAAACAGACTTGAGTTTATTTTTAATTGACCAAGAAAATTCTGATTTTATTCTATTTATCATTATTTGGCAAAGTAAAGTATTCTATTCTTGGACAAAATATGGGCTTGAAATTTTAAAAAGGACAAAAGCTCTATTTCTGCATGACTGAATTTATGATCTGAAAAATCTATCAGCACACTATAATGATAAACAACACTTTCAATAATATAACTAATATTTACAGAATGTGCCAAATTCTAAGATATTAATTTGTGTGCTTTTCACAATAAACCATAAGAAAAGTACCATGGTTATTTCCATTTTACATATGAGAAATTGATACACAAAAATAATAAGTAGCTATCCTGAGCTACTGAGTTGATAGAGAAATAGGGTTTTGAAATCAGGCAAATCTGACTCCAGACCCTGGATTCCCAAACACCATGTGTTGTACTATTACAAATAAATCGATGTGTTATGAGCTAAAAACTAAGATAAAATAACAAAAATAATTTGGTAACAGAAGAAATGAATGAAGATAATATATTACAAATGGACATTTATGATAAAGCACACTAGTTTGAAACCCTGTTCAATTTTGCTTTTCTTTTTTTTCTTTTTAATATACCTGAAATCTTAGAAATACACAACATGGTGTCCTCTTTTGAATGCTCATGGTCCTTGGTTTTGTTTCTGTAGTTTCATGAAAGCAGGACCCTGAAATCAACTGGACGTGGATGAGTGACTGGAATAAGAAAGTCATGAATGAATCCTAGATTTGTTCAGATCAAGTGTTTAACAATAATTCTTTTCATTGAGGTAAAGAATCATGAAAAGTTTCATCTTTAGGGAGAAGATAATACTTTCAATTTTAGAAAATTAGCATTTGTGATATATCTATGTGGATTATTCAGTCACAAATGAATGTTAAGGTTTAGCACTCAGGACAGCAAAGCATAGGATTGAGAGTGAATGAGGTTGTTCAGTAAAAGTAAGGAGAGTGGAAAGGTAAGGGCGTTAGGACAAAGTCCTCAGAAATACCAATACTGGAGGAGCGGGGGCACAAAAGGATAGGCTGGTAAAAGAAACTGAGGAGTGAAAAACACAGGGGGAAAACAGATAGAGAATAGAGGCATGGAAGCCAAGCAATGAGAAAGTTTCAAGGATAGAGTAATATGTTCTGTTCATAATTCCTGATCAAAGGAAGAATCAAGTATTGTCTTTATTAACAGTACAATGACTACTTTGTGACAATAATGTCTCTTGATTTATGGGGGCAAAAGAGAGATTTGAATATACTGACTACCAATTAGGAGATGAAGAAATAAAGAAATTTAGACAAAGTCTATTATATACAAAATGTCACATTAATTGCTTTGTGTATTATGCCAATTCTGAAATTTTGAATTCTGGCCTTCAGATAAATTCATTTTCAATGCTCCACATGATCTTCATTCTGCCAACTTTTTGAAAAGAGGATAAGGGTACTATATTTATAAAATTGTGCTCCAGATTCCCTTCAGGCTTAATTAGGAGCAAGACAAACATGGTATCTGCCATGAGACTAATGATTATGAGGTGAGTCTCAGAAGCAGATTCTGGCAAAAAGTGAGAATGGTCATAAGTTATTAACAATGAAGAAAAATATTTGATTGTTTTATTAAAGCTATAATTTCTCAAAACGTTTTCAAGTCTTGATGACATGTTATCGTCTTATTAGTATGCAGGAATGATATTAGGTGGATTTTTAACAATTGTATTTCATCTCCTAAGCTTAAACACTTCAATCATAAGTATATTGAATTGCTTATGAAGATAGATAGAGGTTTTAAAAAAAATCTTTTAAAAAATGAAATAGAAATAAATTCTGGGGATAAAACACCTGTTAGCATATGATGTATTTTCCCATGGAAAAAAGATATGTAATACAAAATTAAATTCACTAGACCTCTTTATTGATCCTCATTCTCATTTCCCAATGTAATTCATTGACAACCCAATCTCTTTCACTCATGCCCATCATACTGACACTTCCACCTCTATTCTTAGGAAACCATTAGATATGCAAGATACTTACATTTATGAAAATAATTGTAATTGAACATCGTTGTTAGTGTTTATTTATAAATAGTTAATTCAGTAATTCAAATTTAATGTCTTTATTGAATTATCTTTATCTCTTGAAATGGCAATTGAGCCAGGAATAATGAAATGATAAAATATTTTATAAAAAAGCATTCTATTTTCTATTTAATCTTTCTAGGTTTTTGTTTGTTATTGCAGGATTTTGTGAACTTAGAGAACACTTTTATTTTTCTCCCAACAGAGTCAGAGAACAGATGTTGAGGAGGATGAAGGATACATCTGACCTGGAATGCTTTCTCCAACAGAATGTTTCTTTGGGTATTTGCAGATTTCACAGCATGCTCCAGATGATCCTCACAGTTTCTCTTTGTTGAACTATTTAAAGATTCATTTTCACAAGATCTTTTATTTTTCCCTAAAACTACATCATACTTATAATAGTATCTTGGCCAATGTGAGACCTGTAGTAAACTTTTTTTCCCCCCTACTTACTCAGCATTTTCTCCCTTATTCTAAGAATAACATTCCATTTTTTCTTGAGGGAAATGTCCTTACCCTTTCCCAACTGGTCCTGTGTTTGCTGCATTTTACATTCACATCAACAGTGTATAAAGTGCTTGTTCCTCCACATCCTCACAGATACTTGCTATGCCCATCTTGTAAGTTTTGTAAATCTTGGCTTTTTGAATAGGTGTAGTAATATTTCATTGTGGTTTTAATTTGCATTTCTCTAATGACTAATGATCCTGGCATCTTGTCATGTACTTTTACCCTCCGTATATCTTTTCACATTTTATTAGATTTATTATTTTATTATCGTGTTTTGAGAGTTCCTTATATATTCTTTACATAAGTACTTTATCAAGTATATGACTTGAAATATTTCTCCAGTTTGTGGCTTGGTTTTTCATTCTCTTAACATTGTCTTTCAATTAGCAGAAGCTATTAATATTAATGAACTTCGATTTATTAATTTGTGTTTTATGGATTGTGCTATTGATGTCAAATCTAAGAAATCTTTGCCTGACCCCAAGGTCACAAAGACTGTAGCCTATGTTTTCTTAACAAAAGTTTTACAGTTTTATATTTTATATTTATATTTCTGATCCACTTTTAGTCATGTTATGTACATAATGGATTACCTGGATTGAAGTTCACGTTTTTTCTCAAAATTCTTTTGTTCCAGCAGCATTTGTTGAAAAGACTATTCATTTTGCAACACACATTTTGAAGATCTGTTATTGGATACATAAATGCTTTGTCTGCTTGCTGAATTGATCCTTTAATTATTATGAAGTTACCTTCTTTTTCCTGGTAATATTGTTTGAGCTAAAATTTACTTTGTCTGATATTAACATGGCTATTCCAGCAATCCGGTAACTACAGTTAACATGGCATGTTTTCCACAACTTTACATTTTATCTAATTTTGTTTTTCAATTTAAAGTAGTTTTTTATAGTCAGCATTTACTCAGTTCTTGCTTTTCCTATCCAGTCTGACAATCTCTGCCTGAAATTGGGATGTTTAGGACATTTATCTTTACTATGGCTTTTGATAGGATTAGGTTCAGTTCTATCAATTTACTGTTTGTTTTTTATCTGTCCCATAAGTTCTTTGTTTCCATTTCTCTTTTGTTGGTATTTCTTTTCTGATTAATTATTTTCCCATGATTCTATTTTAACATGCTTGTTAGCTAAAGTGCTATACTTTGTTTTTTAACTATAGTGGTTGCTTTAGGGTTTATAGCATATAATTTTACCTGAATCACAGTTTAACCCATTGTGATATTAACTATTTCACATATAGTATATGAACATTACAACAGTATATTTTCATCTCTCCCATCACAACTTTTGTGCTACTGTCATACACTTACTTCCATATGTATTATAAACCCATTATTACAATTTTTATTTCTGTTTAAAATACCAATTGCATTCTTAAGAAATTTAAATAATAAGAAAAGTTTTATATATTTATCCAGATTTATGCCATGCTATGATTTTTTATTTTTTATATCCAATTTCCATCTGGCATCACTCATTTTTTTTTGCATAAGGACGTCCGTCAACATTTCTTATATTTCGGGTTTTTATATGACTGAAATAGTCTTCATTTTGCCTTCATTTCAAACAAACATTTTCATTATGGATAGAATATTAAATTGATATTTTCCAGTATTTTAGAGATATTATTTCGTTGTCATTTCATTTCTATTGTTTCTATTTGAAAATTTACTTTCATCTTTATCTCTGTTCCTCTGCACATTCTGTGTCATTTTTTCCTCTGGCTGCCTTTAAGATTTTCTCTTTATCACTGATTTTGAGCCATTTGATCTTGCTGTGTCTTAGTGTGGTATCATTCATATCTCGTATGGTTAGAGTGCTTTGAAATTCTTATAGCTGTGGGGTTTTAGTTCTTATTAAATTTATAATATTTTCAAACTCAGTGTCCCCATTTACTTTTTCTCTTCCTCCTCTCTCTACTCGCTTAGAAAACACCAATTACACATATAATTTTCCACGTGAAATTCTATTATAGCACACGGAGACTTTCTTTTTTTTTGTGGAGGGTGGTGGTGATGGGGTCCTTCTGTATGTCTTTGTTTCATTTTCAATAGTTTTTCTTGCTATTTCAGTTTTCTTTACAGTGTCTCAACTGCTGCTGCACATCATTGTATTTTTTAACCCAGACACTATCGTTTTCATCTATAGACACTTGATTTCAGTTTTCAAGGTACATATTTTATGTCTCTGCTTAATATGTATGATCTTTACTGCAGCTTTTTGAATGACTGAAATAGAATAGCGTCATCTGCTTTAGTGACATAACAGATCTAGTGTGCTATTTCTAAAACCTGTGTTACTTCCGAGTTGGTTTGATTTTTCTCCTCATTGTGGGTCATATTATTCTTCATTGCATGTCTAGTAATGTTTGATTGGGTGGGGGATACTTTGAATCTCAACTTGCAGAGTGTTAGATATTTTTGTACCCTTACACATGTTCTTGAACTTTATTTTGTGAGGCAATTAAGTTATTTGGAAAAAAGTTTGATTTTTTTGGGTCTTACTCTTAAGACTTGTTAGTTGTGAAGAAAGTAATGGTTTTCATAGGGCTAA
Source organism: Indri indri (assembly GCA_004363605.1). Classification (NCBI taxonomy): domain Eukaryota; kingdom Metazoa; phylum Chordata; class Mammalia; order Primates; family Indriidae; genus Indri; species Indri indri. The sequence continues at coordinate 16,797 of RJWJ010015847.1, forward strand.
TAATTTCCCACTACTAAGAAAAGGCCATCGTGAGTCCTGTACTCCATGTCTTGCGGATTATAGGCAATTCAGTTCCGTTCTGGCTAGTGGAAAATTGTGCTAATCCAATTAGTGTATGAGCGCCAGGTACTGTTCTCTCTGATCATCTAATCTCTTAATCCTTTGGGTGGTTGCTTCCACAACCACTGATAGTTAACTCAGATGTATGCATTGATCATTATTATTCCGTTGAAAACTACAGGGATACCCTCTGCAAATACATTTTCAGAATACTCTTTCTGGACAACTCTCTACTCTTCATTTGTCTGCTGTCTGAGCTCCATCCACTTTGTTTTAACAGATTATGAGCTTCCTCTCTTCAACTCAGGGAGAACACCAGGCTCCCGCAGAGTCCCTCCAAACCTCTGCAGCCTGGAACCTCTGCAGTCAGTAAGCCAGGGCATTTGTGGAGCTTACCTTGTCTGTTGCTCATATCTCTGGAATCACTGTGTCTTTTTGCCTGATGTCCAGTCTTTTGCCAACTGTTATTTCATGTATTTTTGTTCTAAATTTTTGTTGTTTTATATGGAATGAGTCTGGTCTTTCTATTCTTTTATTTTGGTTTAAAGCAGAAGCCCCACATCACTTCATTTCAAGAATCTTTAAAAGTTATACCTGTCATAGAAAACTAACTTACAGAGTGAACTAATATTCTAGCCAGAACTTCGTTTTTTATATTAGTGTATACACCTTTATGACAACTTACTTTTAAAAGAATATGCATTCAGACAAAATCTTTAAGAGATGAGAAAACTAAAGAATACAGCATGACAAAAATTCTGGGAAAGTTAATGTACCAGGGAGCTGAAAAGTAAAAAATTTAGTATAAATGTTAAATAAAAATCAAATATACTATGGGGTGGGAGATGTCCCATGGGAGCTGGGAGCCTGGTGCCCTGTCCGCAAGAGACTCACTGCTCACTGGCGGCAGCTCTCTTTAGGCTGGTGTTTAGCAGGTCTCTCTAATTGTTCAGGAGCCCACCAGCAGTCCGAGATGCAAAGGAGGGGAAATTCAACTGCTCCACCTACCCTTGTCGCTGCTCTCCAAGCCTGTCTGAGGCCTTTCTCTTTCCAGTTCTCCTCCACAGCTTTTTCCTGTGAATTCTCCTGTAGTTTCAGGCACCCTCCCTTCTGACCCTCATCTGATCTATATTTGTCTGCCTGTTTTGTTTTTTCCACTTTCTTCTAAACTCTATCTTTTTTGCAGAGACACTCTGGCTGGGGTTTTTCTTCTTGTCTGCCGTCTTGAAGATATCAAAAAGTTCCAAAACAATAAATGGCGTGGATACCGAGAGATAGAAACACTCATACACTGCTGGTGGGACTGCAAACTAGTATGACCTCTGTGGAAAGTAACATGGAGATACCTCAAAGAGCTACAAGTAGAACTACCATTTGCTCCAGCAATCCCATTACTGGGCATCTACCCAAAGGAAAAAAAGGCATTCTATAAAAAAGACATCTGCACTAGAATGTTAATAGCAGCACAATTCACAATTGCAAAGATGTGGAAACAACCCAAGTGCCCATCAATACATGAGTGGATTTATAAAATGTGGTATATGCATACCATGGAGTTCTTCTCCACAGAAACAAAAGACAATGATGATCTAGCACCTCTGGTATTATCCTGGATAGAGCTGGAACCCATTGTACTAAGTGAAGTATCACAGGAATGGAAAAACAGGCACTACATGTACTCACCATCCAACTGGTATTAACTGATCAACACTTAAGTGCACATGTAGTAATAACATTCATCGGGTGTTGGGCAGATGGGAGAGGGGAGGGAGGATGGGAATATATACACCTAATGGGTGCAGTGCGCACCGTCTGGGGGATGGACACACTTGAAGCTCTGACTTGGGTGAGGCAAAAGCAATATAAGTAACCTAAACATGTGTACCCCTTTAATATGCTGAAATAAAAAAATAATTAAAAAAATAAAAAATAAAATATACTAGCAAAAAACAGCATTAGAAGAACACACACAGAAACTCAGCAAATTATTTGTATATTTATTCTTCTGAACTTACTGCCTTTGTTTCAAATATTCATTAATATTATGAGGGAAAGAAAGATATCAACATATAAGAACTTTCTCCAAGTCATACAGAAATCATTTTCAGAGAAAAACTCATGTATTATACTTTGGGTGATTATAGCAGGATTCAAGTGACAAGTGAGAGTCTCAAGAAATTTTCAGTTTGAGAGCTCTTCTGATAGCGCCCATGTTGGGCACTGCTTTATGTTACCTTTATGTGGTCCCAAATTTATGTTATGTGCAAGCCTGAAATTAATTGAAATGATTTCATGAAGCAACAGAAAATTTTAATGCAGTACATACTAATCTTAAGATATTACTTTTAACATGTTTTCCTGATGTTGAGAGGGATTTTTAAATAATTATTTTAATATCTAATATTAAAGTATAATTTAGATAGAAATAAATTAATTTTCTAATATCATTAATCTCTAAAACATGGATATTTAAGAATAAACTCCCCTTGTATGTAAAAGCACAACAAATACTTTAAAAAATAAAAACTAGAAGTTCTATAAAAACATTAATATACATGCCACCTTTTAAAAAAGTTTGTGGTTTCTCTGGGGGTTTCAATATGTATTTTAGCTTATTATGGTGACCTACAATTTATATTATACCAACACATATACAGTGTGAAAGCCTTAAAAGTATATATTTCTATTCCTTCCCTCCCTAACTCTGCAGTATTTATGCTATGCATTATATTCTAAAATATTATCTGTACAGTATAGAGTTACTCTTTTTTTTATTCATTTAGACAATTATCTTTAGAGCAATGTAAAATAATTGGCTTTTTATCCTTATTTTTATCTCTTCTGGCACTCTTTATTTCTTTGTGTAGTTTCAATTTCCATCTGCTTCCATACTCCTTCGGCTTTAAGAAATCCCTTTAGCATTTATTTTAGTGCAGACTTGTTGGCAATGGACTCTTTCAGTGTCTATTTCTCTGAAAATGTCTTCATTTAATTGTTATTTTTAGCTGTATATTAAATGGGTATAGAATTCTGGGTTGACTTTTTCTTTCGGTTCTTTTAAGATTTTTATATCATTGGCTTCTGGCTTGCAGAGTTGCTGACAAGCAGTTCTCTGCAATGTTTGCTTTTGTTTCTTTCTAGGTAATATTACTATTTTTATGTGGCTTAATTCAAGATTTTTTCTTTATCTGTGGTTTTCAGTATGATTATTCTAAGTTTTTCTTTAATTTTTTTTATTAATCTTTCTTGTGGTTCTCTGAGTTTATTGGATCTTCTTAGTCATTTCTTCATATATTTCTTATCTCCCATTCTCTTTGTAATTTCCTTCTGGAATTCTAATTAATTGTATTTTAGTCCATTTTATTAATATATTATCACACAATTCTTGAATTCTCTGGGGTTCTTGCTTTCTTAAATTTTTTACTTTTTTTCCCCCTTGTGCTTAAGTTTAAATAATTTTTATTGACCTGCTATAAAATTTACTACTTTCTTTCTTCAGCTCTGACCATTCTTGCTAATTAGCTTGATTCATTTATTTCTAGAATTTGCCTTTTAGTGTTTCCATCTCTGCTGAAATTCCCCATGTATCTGTGTATAATATTGTTTTTTTTACTAGATCCTTTAACGTTTTGATCATTATTATTTTAAAGTACTTGTGTGTGATTTCCAACATTTGGATTATCTCTGAGTCTAATTCTGTTGATTTCTTTATCTCTTGACAATGTTTGGTTTGTTTTGATTTTACTTGCTTTTATATGAGTCTCCTAATTTCTAAAGAAATGCAAATCATCAGGTGTAAGAAAATCTTAGCTTATTAGATAATTATGTCCAGATTGTTAATACTTTTTTTTTTTTTTTTGTGATTCTTGTTATGCTGTTAGTGTGAAAAGGTGCAAGGGCAAGGGTTGAGTTGATATAGCCAGTAGTTTACCTGGGTTGTTTTTTGCTGTGGTTGTTGTAACATTCAGTAAACCACATAATTCAAATTTATCCAGCAGTAGGCTGCTACCATTATGTGCCTAGTGTGAGGCTCTGGAAAACACATGTCAATCCTCCTGTTTAGCCATTAGTTTACAGCAGTCCCTACACACCTGTTTCATACAGAGGATCTCTCTTCACTTTCTTGTTCCTCTCTAGCTGCAGAACACCACTGCTTATGACTAGCCACAAAATTTATGTTGAGGGCAGAGGGATGATTCAGGGTATTTTTGAGCCAGCCTCAGCCTCAGACATTCAACATGGGGCATTCTCAGTACTATCTAACTCTCACTTAAACAGGAGCCAAATTGTCACTTATTTGTGTTCAGTTATAGGGAAGAAATAATATCTTGCCCCCTTCCCCTTGCAGTGGTAAAAAAACATTTGCTTTATATCATTGCAAGTTTTCTACCTCACGATCGGGACAAAAGATCTCAGTTTTCTTTCCACAGGAATAATGTATCTGCCTGCGGTCACTGTCTGGAGGTTCCCTCTCCCCATCCCACAGTTACACATCTGCATTTATTAGTGCAAAAATCTGGGCCCAAAATTAATCCTTGCCCCTCCCTTGGTGCAGAAGTAATTTTCTTTTACACCTCCCCGAGAAGCAGTGATCCTTTACCTGGTCCCAAGTGGCAATGAGGTGGAGTGTGAGAAGATTTTTAAGTTTCTTTAAAAGCTGATGCATTTTCTCCTCCTAATTCCCCTGAAACAGTGGATTTTTGCCTGAATTCACAGAACAAGATAATTTTCTGCTTCAGCAAGCTAAGGTTTTTGATTCTTAGGAGAAAAACAAATGTACATGCAGTTGCATAATTTTTGCCTTCAGTTTCCTTATTTTAATAGTAACGAGTTGAATTGGATCATTATTTTCAATTTTAGCCTTTTGCAATTTTAACATTCTCATTTTCATAAGTCCTAGTTTAGCATTTCAGCACTAAATCAAGTGCAGATAGTTATCAGTTATGGGAATAAAGTGTTTTGATTGAGAACGAAAGTGTTTATATAGGCACAAATTGGGAAATTAACCTTCTCAGCACTATATGGCACTAGTTCAAAATGTAAAATCCTGTCTAGGATTAACAAAGAATGGCTCTTGGGACTATTGTCCTCCTGTCAGGAAACAAACAAACAAACAAACAAACAAAAAAACACTCAACGCTTTTCATCTCATGTCTGGATTATTAAGATAATTACATACCTGATCTTCTTCATTTTATGTTCCCTCACTTAGAAACGTTTCCTTAAAAACTACATTGAGTCTTCGAGTGATGTTAGACTCTGTATTTTCCTCCCCAATGCATCAGGGTCATCCTGCCTTTAAATGCTTTATAAAATTTCCCATTTTTTAAAAAATCTTAGTTGAGCTGAAGGATCTCTAACAAATCCTTCCTATGCCACAAAGCCTGTTTTTGTCTTCCCTGTCCTCCTTGCTGAAATTTGTTTATGAATTGATACTAAAATGCTCATGCATGTTTTTTAAAATTTGAGTATATAGTTAATCTGAACATAAAATAATGGCCTAACTTGAAAACAAGTTCTAGAAACCATTAAATGTGTATATATCTTTTGGGTTCACCTACAACTTACTATGGGGAAAGTCAGCACCAGAATCATTATCCTAACCCATTTTTCCTGTTGGTACTAAACATACTAGCAAATATTTATTGAGAAATTAGTATCTTTTGGAAACTGTCATGCATTGGACACACATCATATCATGAGAACTGAATAGCTAGATACTTTCACTATTAATGTCTTAAGAATAAGAATATCTAGTCCTAGAGATGTTAAAGAATGTGCCCAAATAGCATAGGGGAAATTGGAATTCTGAAATTCCAACTATAACAGACAAATGATGGGAAAATCAATGCTTTTCAAATGTAATTATCAAGCCATCATAGGTGTCAGGAGGCCTCTGAGTTTCTAGGCTCAATTCACTTAAGCAGATAATGTTAGTGCTTAGATAAATCTACTTCGTTAAAGTAAAATGCCAGGTATCATTTCCCAAAGTTTTTGGTATCAAAAACATGTTTTTTTTCAAGTTCAGTACAACTCTGAGGTTTTAGATAACGTGGAATAAGGTTTTCCATATTATAGCTCAACTTGTATGCTTTATTAAAGGTTACATATTAGGGTTGCAATTCAACTCAGACATATTTATCAGCAAATACAATTTCTTGGTCATGAGTCCAAATGTTTGTTGAAGATAAAAATGTTAAATGATTGATATCACTAATTTTAATTAGATTAAGAGAAAGGAATTTTGGTGTTTAGTAACAATAAAAGAAGGGACTATTCATTTTGTTTTGTGTTTCTCTCTTTCTCTTCTTTTTCTTAATTTTTATTTTTCTGAGCTTTTTAAAGTCCCGTAGGTACGTACTGGAGAAAATACTCAGAAGAACTGTCTAACCTAGGATGAAATATTTTGTTATTGTGATTTTGGGTTGAAATAAGTTTCACAGAACTTTTATACAGATACACAGGCAAAAGAAGGTGAAAGGATTGCAATGAGAAGCTCTGCTATGCTATCAGGAATCTCAACCAGTTATTTTTGTGAGAGCTGTAGGAGCTTTGCCACACACAGAGTCACGTAAACAGAAGTTATGAAGGTTGTAGGTTCAGGAAAGATCTTTAAAACCCTTCTGTGTTGCTCCATTTTCCACAGAGGTTTTCCACCAGGAGGTTTTTACACTTTATAAGAATGTTTCACTTGAGAAAAACAAATATCAAAATCTTACAAATTATTTTTTAAGAGAAGAGCTTTATTTCATGTTTAATTTATGGAGCTAACCCTGTAGCTAAGATTTCATGCTGAACACATTATTTTATAATCCTGTAAAGGTAGGTGATATAATTTATGGATCACCAGCTGCCTCTTGGGTTGTTTAGAAAGAACTTAAAAAGAAATGGACCCAGAAGAAGCTTCTTGATCTTGTGAAATTCTGTGTCATTGACTCAAGTTGGTATAGCATCTCATTAAATATAAATATAAACAGAAGCTTAGATGATTTATTTGAAACACTGAATTCCTTTTAGAAATAAAATAAAAAACAACTACCAGATAGGAAAATCAGGTCAGCATTATTTGAATTTCATCTTATTAAACATTTCTGTTTTGTTTATTCATGTTTTACTTATATGGGATGTATATAACTTATGATGTTTTCCAAATCATTGTAGGCAGTCAGTATGATTGCGATTTTAGTCTTAATGGTGTTTTCTCACATTTTCATTACTAGAAATAAGAACATCCTAATATCGGTAAAAAAAACTGATTGGTTTTATAAAATGTTCCTAGTAAATCTGGTTGAAAATGGAAATTGTTTATGGCTTTTTAAAATCTGTATTGGTAAATCCTGGACTAAACTATCCAAAATTATGGCTCCTCAAATTCTAAATATGTCTAAAAATGGAAAATACTGTCACCAAACTTGATATAATATATTCTATTTCTATGCTATGCTTGTAATTTTTTATTCTGGAAAAAGATACAAAATAAAATTTACTTTTTAATCATTTTTGATTGTACAATTCTGTGACATTAAGTATATTTGCACTGTTTGTTGTGCAATCATCACCAACATCCATCTTCAGAACTTTTCTTCTCCAACTAAAACTCTGTACCCATTAAATACTAACTCCTCATTTCCCTTCCCACCCTAGCCCTTGGAAACCACCATTCTACTTTCTGTCTCTACAAATTTGACTACTCGAAGTAACTCATATAAGTGCCACCATATAGTATTTGTCCTTTGGTGACTTGCTTATTTCACTTAGCATAATTTATTTAAGGTTCATCTACATTGTAGCATACGTCTATATTTCTTTTCTTTGTAAGACTGAATAATACTCCATTGTAGTATTAATATGTACCATATTTTTGTCTATCCATTCATCTGTCAACATTCACTTGGGTAGCTTCCTCCCTTTTGCTATTGTGAATAATACTAATATGGGCATACTGCACAAGTATCTGTTTAAGACCCTGCTTTCATTTATTTGGACATGTGTCTACATTTTTAATTTAAAGTAAAAAAAAAATACTTTTTTAAAGTGTCAAAATACAAATGAGTACAACATTAGTAAAATATTGGAAAGTAGGTTGGGGGGGGGAAAGAAAGAGAAGAAATTGAACCATAATTCAATAAGCAGCATGAGAGAATTTCAAAAGGAGGAAAGGAAGATTGAGACTATAAACATCAAATTAAACAGTAGTTAGATCTGTATATAGATAATTTTCACATGTAGTCATATGTCTGCCTATGAGCTGGTATTTATATTCTTTCATTATTTCAGTTTTATAAAAGTGCAATTTGAGAATTTTGTGGTGCTAAATAAACTAAAACATGCCATATATTTGGATATATTGTCTTTGAATACATACAAGCTGAGTGTTATTGAGTGCAGTTATAAATTAATATGATAGCAGAGTCAGTCTGCAAAACTTAGAAAAAATATATATTTGCATATACAAATGTATTTGCTTACAAAGCTCAATTATATCATTCAATTAAATTATCATTTCTAAATATTGGCACAGTGGCATCAGCAAGATAGCTGACTAGATATGCCTGGTGTTCATCCTCCCAATAAGAAGGACCAAGGCAATGAATAAACAACTAAGATTTGACTGGAGTATTGAAGGGAGAGTGCTAGGGTGCAGTGGGGAAGTGGAGATGCACCTGTGGTGATTGAAGATCAGGAGAGCAGTGTGGAGGCACTGGCCCCTGCAGCCTTGTTTCCCCTGCCCAGGTTAGATCTGCTCGGTGTAAGGAGGTACTTCCCCTTGCAGGGGGCAAGCATAAGCAGAAGATCCCCACCAGCCCCCACTGCTACCAGAAACACTGACATTCCTTACTACAAGAGAATCACAAAATCCTCTGAAGCCTTGAGCCCAGTGTGAAGAGCTGCGAGAAATTCACACAGCTGCATTGCCCTGGATTAGGAGCATGGAGTGTACACTTCTCACACCTACCCACCTCCTATAAACTCAGCTGCTACAGCACAGTACTATCTTGAGAGCAGAGTCATCTCTGGAGTACACTGTAACCTAGGAGACCACAGCCACTGCACCTCTCCAACACTGGAGCTCCATCTTCACTTTGCCAAGCCCACATGGGTGGCTAAATCCCACAACCATGGCACAGCAGGGAAACCAACCCCTGCTGCTGGATTTTCAGCCAGATAAGCAGCCTGGAAGACCCACCCAGTGCAAACCCACTCTTGAGTCTCATGAAGCACTAAGTACTCTCCCTCAAATAGAAGAGTCCCCCAAGCAGCTAAATGCCCATGTTCAGGATCTAAGAAACAATTCCACAATACCCCATCCCCCACAGACATGCCCTGGTGGGTATGCCCCAGGCTGGCTGAGCAGTCTTGTATTGGTGTCACCAGCAGATGTACCCTCAGGACAACGAAGGAGTTGTGCACCCACAGACTGGGCCTAAGAAATAGCCCTACTAGTCACCTCTGGCAGGCATACCCCCAGGCCAGCTAATCAGCCCTGCACCTAAGTCCAAGGCTAACAAAACACCTCCCTGTGTCACCCCCTGCAGAAACACACCCAGGCCAGCTGAGCAACCATAAAGTCATGTCACAGGCCTGAGAAACAGCTCTGTGCTTGCGCCTGACAGACATGCTCAGACCAGCCAGGCAACCAACCATCCACGTCTTGGAATTGAGAAACAGCCCCATGTGCCCAAACTAGCAGGCATGCCTCTGGCCAGCCAAGCTGCCTTGTACCTGCATCCCAGGCCTGAGAATTAGCCCCGTGGGACCTCCCTAGCAGACATATTCCCAGGCTGACTGAACACCTGTGCACCTTTATCCTGAACTGGAGAAATATCTCTGTGGGCCACGCCCAGCAGACATGAACCCAGACTATGAAGAAGTTATGTAACCACATTCCATAGCCCAGTAGGTTGCCAACAACAGACATATTCCCGTGTTGGCCAAGTAGCCACACGCATGCATCCAGTGTTTGAAAAATAGCCCTGTGGGCCACTCCTGGCAATTATACCCCCAAGGCCAGTTGAGCAACCTTGTGTCTGTGCTCCTGGCCAGAGTAACAGCACTGTGGCCCCATGTCCAGTGAGCCAGACCCCAAGTTGGCTGACCTACTGTGTGCATTCATTCACTTCTGAACTGAGAAACAGCTCAGCGAGCCCACCCACAGCAAATCTTTACCACCTTGCCAAAAACTGTCAGCTTAGGCCACTGAGAAACTCACAAATGCCACTAGTGTGGATCAAGGCCAACATGCCCCACTGAAACAACATCCCAAGACCCATTCATACAAATAAGTCTTTCTCTACTCCATAAAATCTACTCCATAACATTGTAAAAGGTCACTTTTGCACCAAATGTGTAGAAATCAATGTAGGGACCCATCAAATATGGAACAGCAGGGAAACATGGTATCTTCAAAGGAATATAATAATTCTCTAGTAGCAGACTTCAATCATAAATAAGGATATGAAATGCCAGAAAAATAATTTAAAATAATAATATTAAGAAAACTCAGTGAGATACAATAGGATACAGATAGACAATTCAACAAAATCAGGAAAACAATTTATGATTTGCATGAGAAATTCAACAAAGAGATAGATATAAAAAAGAACCAAACCATGATCCCAGAACTAAACAATTCAATGAATGATATAAAAAAATACAATTTAGAGCTCAGCAATGGACTAAAACAAGAATAAAAAGAAAATTCTGAATGAAGACAGGTATTTTGAAATGACACAGGTAGACAAAAAGCAAAAAGAATAAAGAATAAAAAAGAATAAAGAAAGCCTACAGGATTTATGGGACACCATTAAGTGAATGGATATTTATATTATGGTTGATAAAAAAAGGGAAAGGAAGGGCGAAGGTGAGGAACACATATTTAAAAATCATAGCAAAAAGGTTCTTAAGTCCTGAGAGAGAGAAGGACATGCAGGTACAGGATGCTCAAAGAACCCAAATAGATTCAACCCAAACAGGTCCTCTCCGAAGCATATTATAATCAAATTGTCAAAAGCTAAAGACAAAGAAAGAGGTCTAAAAGCAGCAATAGCACAGTGTTAAGTCACACTTAAAAGGATTCCCACTAGACTAACAGCAGAATTCTCAGCAGAAACTTTACAGGCCAGGAGAGGATGAAATGACAAATTCAAAGTACTGAGAGAAAAATATATTGCCAGCCAAGAATATTATACCAGCAAATTTATCCTTTAACAATGAAGGGGAATTAAAGTATTATATTTCACAGACAAGCAAAAACTAAGATAATTCATCACCACTAGACTGGCTTTAAAAAAGTGCTCCAGGGATTCTTACATCTAGAAGTAAAAGGACAATAACCACTATCATGAAAAAAATACAAAACTATAAAACTCACTGGTAGAGCCTGTATACACACAAGAAAGAGAAAGTAATCAAACCGTATCACTACAGAAAATCCTACAATAAACAATAAGACAAGAAATAAGAAAAAAAGATATACACAACAACCAAAAACTATCAATAAAATGACAGGAGTAAGTCCTCACCTATCAATAATGACCTAGAATGTAAATTGATTAAATTGTCCATTTAAAATATATAAACTCTCTGAATGGATTTAAAAAAGACACAAGTTTATGCAGCCTACGAGGAACTCACCTCATCTGTAACAATACAAATGGACTAAAAGTGAAGGGCTGTAAAAATATATCACATGCAAATGGAAATCAAAAGTGAACCAGTATATGTTATATTTATATCGGACAAAACAGACTTTAAGTCAAAAGATATAAAAAGAGACAAAGAACATTATATAATAATAAAGGACTCAAGGCACAAGAAAATATGACCATTGTAAATGTATATGCACCCAAAAACAGAGCACTCAGATATATATTCTATTCTCAGTATTGCACAGATTACCTAGTCAGAAAATCAACTAAGAAACATAAGATTTAAACTATATCTCAGACCAAATGGAGCCAGTAGACATTTACAAACACTTCCCCCAACAGCTTCAGAACACACATTCTTTTTTTTTTTTTAATTTCAGCATATTATGGGGGTACAGATATTTAGGTTATGTATGTTGCCCTTGCCCCCCTCCCCCAAGTCCGAGCTTCAAGCATGTCCATCCTCTGGATTGTGCACATCGCACTCTTTGAGAATACACATTCTTTTCATCAGCACATGGAATATTTTCCAGGATTGATCATATGTTAGGACAGAAAACAAATTTCAAATTATTTTTAAAAATTGAAATCATATCAAGAATCTTATAAAACTGGAAATCAATAACAAGAGTAACAATTGAAACTATAAAAATACATGGGTATTAAACAACATGCTTCTGAATGATCAATGGGTAAAGAAAGAATTTAAAATATTTTTTTAAAACAAATGAAAACAGAGACACAATATACCAAAATCTATGAGACATAATAAAAGCAGACAAGTTGATAGCAATAAACGCCTACATGAAAAAACTATAAAGTATTCAAATAAATAATCTAACAATGCATCTCAAGAAACTAGGAAAACACAAACAAACCAAACTCATAATTAGTAGAAGAAAAGATATAATAAAGATCAGAGCAGAAATCGGTGACAATGAGACTAAAAAAATTATAAATGATCGATAAGACAAAAAATTGTTTTTTGAAAAGATGAAGAAAATTGATAAACTATTAGCTAAACAAGAAGAAAAGAGAGAAGACACAAATAAAATCAGAAACAAAAATGAAGACATCACAATGGATACTACAGGAAAAGAAAGGATCATTAGAGACTATTATATGTCAATTAATTCAAAAACCTAGAGAAAGTAGATAAATTCCTGGACCTATGACCTACCGAGATTTACTCGAAAAGCAATAGAAAACCTGAACAGACAAATAACAAGTAACAAGATTGAGTTAGTCCTAATAATAAAAACATCTCTCAATAAATAAAAGTCCAGGGTTGGATGGTTTCATTGCTGAATTTTACTAAACTCTTTAAAGAATAATTATTTCCAAGTCATCCCCAAATAATCTAAAATTGAAGCAGGGGGGATTCTTTCTAACTCATTGTGTGAGGTCAGAATTAACCTGATATCAAAATTAGGTAAGGACACAACAACAACAACAATGAAAAAAAGAAAACTACAGTCCAATATTCCTGATGAACACAGACACAAGCATCCTTAGCAAAGTATCAGCAAACCAAATCTAAAAATGCATCAAAAATGCATCATGATTAAGTGGCATTTAGTGTAGGAATGTAAGGATGACTCAATATATGAAAATCAATAAACAAATCATATCAATAGAATGTAGAACAAAAATCGTATGGTAATCTCAATGCGGTAAAAGCCTTTGAGAAAATTCAATATTCCTTCATAATAACAACTTTCAACCTATTAGGTACAAAAGGGAAGTATCACACAACATAATAAATGTCACATATGACAAACCCACAGCTAATGTCTTACTCAATGGGGAAAAGTTGAAAACATTTTCCCTAAGAACAGGGACCAAAGATGCCTCACTCTCAGGACTCTTGTTCTACATAGTACTAGAAGTCATAGCCAGAACAATTAGGCAAGTAAAAGACATAAAGGGTATCCATATTGGAAAGGAGGAAATCAAACTGTCCCAGTTTGCAGATGACATGATTTTATATATAGAAAAACCTAACAACTCTACCAAAAAACTCTTAGAATTGTTAAATACATTGAGTAAAGTTGCATGATACAAAAGCAATAAACAAAAATCAGTAGCATTTCTGTACATGAATAATGAACTGTCTGAAAAAGAAATCAAGAAGGCAATCTCATTTAAAATAGCTATAAATACACACACACACACACACACACACACACACACACGGAAATTTAACCAATGAGGTAAAAGACCTCTACAAGGAAAACTACAAAACAATGATGAAAAAAACTTAAGAGGATGCAAACAGATGGAAAATATCCCATGTTCATGGATCAGAAGAATGACTATTGTTTAAATGATAATCCTTCCCAAAGCAATCTACAAATTCAGTGCAAGCCCTATCAAAATACCAATGACATTATTCACAGAAACAGAAAACAGAATCCTAAATTCTGAATGGAACCACAAAAGATATCAAATAGCCAAAGCAATCCTGAGCAAAAGAATAAAGCTGGAGGTATCACACTACCAGACTTCAAAATATACTACAAAGATATAGTAAACAAATTGCCATGGTACTGGCATAAAAGCAGATACATAAATCAATGGAATATAATAGAGAATACAGGAATAAATCCATGCACTTACAGTGAACCAATTTTTCACAAAAGTGCTAAGAATACTCATTGGGAAAAGGGCAGGGTCTTCAAAAACAGTGCTAGGAAAACTGTTTATCTGTACGCAGAAGAATGAAACTATACCTCCACCTCTCACCCTATATAAAAATAAACTGAAAATGGATCAAAAACATGGATATACAACCCAAAACAATAAAACCACTGGAAGAAAATGTAGGGAAAACTCTTCAGGACATTGATTTGTGAAAAGATTTTATGAATAAGACCTTAAAAGAACAGGCAATAAAAACAAAAATAAACAAATGAGATTATATCAAACTACAGCAGGTTTGCACAGCAAAGGAAACAATCAGCAGAGTGAAAAGACAACCCGCAGAATGGGAGAAAATATTTGCAAACTACTCATTTGGAAGGGGACTAGTATTCAGAATATACTCAGAATTCAAACATCTCACCAGGAAAAAAACAAGCAGTCCGATTAAAAAAAGGGGTGGGGGGTAAACAATCTGAGCAGCTGTTTCTCAAAAGAAGACAAATAAAAGGCCAATAAATATATGAAAAAAAATGCTCAACATCACTAATCATCTGGGAAATGCAAATCAAAACCACAATCAGACATCACCTCACACCAGTTAGGATGGCTATTATAAAAAAGACAAAAATATAACGAATGTTGGCAAGGATCCAGAGAAAGGAAACTCTTATAAACTATTGGTGGGAATGTAAACTACTACAGCCACTACGGAGAACAGTATGGAGGTTCCTCCAAAAATTACAAACAGAAGTGCTATATGATCCAGAAATACCACTCCAAAAACAGATGGATGAATAGAGAAAATGTGTTATATATGCACAATGGAATACTAGTCAGCCATAAAAATAATGAAATCCTGTTATTTGCAACAACTTAGATGGAACTAGAGGAAATTACATCAAGTGAAATAAATCAGACACATAAAGACCTAACTAAATGGAATTCATAAGTTGTGTCAATATTGTTGAGATATCTACTCTTCGCAAAATGACCTATAGCAATCCCAATCAAAATCCTAGCTGTATTTCATCTTTGAGAAACCGACAAGCTAAAATTCTAAAATTTACATAGATGTACAAAGGACCTAAAATGGCAGATCACTTTGATAGACAATATATTTGGAGAACTGACACTACCTGGTTTTAAGACTTTTTATAAAGTTATAATAATTAAGATAATGCAGTACCAGTATAAAATTAGATAAATAGTTCAACAGCATAGAAAGACTAGGTATAAATGTTTATGTGTATGGTTAACTAATTTTTTTTTAAAGTTTAAGGCAATTCACAGACACAAGGATAATAAGATGAACAAATGCAGCTGAAACAATTAGATATTTGTGCATGCGTGTGTATCTCAGTATTTCATACCTCAGAAGTATGACGTTGTATTGCAAAGGCTAAGAAGCTTTTGGGGGTGTTGGACTTGTTTATTAACTTGTTCATGGTTATTGAATTGACATGTGCATATGTCAAAGTCATCTCAGTTACACCTTAAACATTTGCAGTGTATTGCACATTCATTGTACATAAAGCTGTGAAAATGTTATAAAGACATACACTTAATATACATTTTATTTATTTTACTATATATACATATAAACCTTAAAATAGAAAACACAATGGAAAGATATAGTTTATAAAGTAAAAAAAAAAGTACAAATATAGGAAAGAGATGTTACTGAGATTTTTTTAGTTCAATGTTGGGCTTTTCTTACTTTTGACTGGCATTTTTATGGGAAAAAGTAGTGGAAAAGATAAAGATTTTGTTCAGCAGAAAGGCTAAATGTTTCTTTCTAGTGGAACAGATAATCCCCAAAGATTATGGTTTCTGGCCATGCTGGATACTAATCAGTATTGTAACCAACTCAAAAATCTTATGTTTACATTAACTAAAAACAACTAGCTTCTTTAACGTCCTGGGAATGATTTTATTAATAAAGTGTTACTAGAACCCTCATCACTGGATGAGTTAAATAATATCTTTGATATGTGTTTTTTAATATTTTTATTGGAGTCACAATTTTACCTTTAAAAATAATACTTTAACAAATAAAATAATTAAATAGTGTATGAAAATTTTTAACATTTCAATGGTGGTGCAATTCTATGCACATATTTAAATTCTTATTTGATTAAGGATAGCAAATAGAAAATAAATTACTTTAATAACAGAGAAAACAGAACTGTTGCAAGGTGTTAAAAACTGAGCTGGAGCTAGGGTCCCCTGCTGCCTTCTTTCTGTGTAAAATATCTGATTCAAGGGAGTTTTCTTTGAACATTATTTGAATATGTGGTATAATAAATAGTATCCTATGCCTTAGAAGCAAGTACATCATTAAAAAGCATTGTAATAAAAATTCCCATATGCATGGAACTATTATTTTGTCTGAATTTTTATTAGCATGAGGAACAATATTACTTTTATATTATTCTGGTTTACTGCCAAATTGCAATGAAATAGCATTCGCTTTACACTTTTGGAAAACCAATTTCAAATTTTCAGCTTCCAGCAGGTTTTCCATTATGACTTGAACTACAATACCTTACCTGACACCACAGCCCTTACAACTTGTGAGCCATATATATACACTTTTTATTTAGACAGCTTGTTTAAAGTACAAGTAAATTCTACTTTCTCATATTTTTGGGGGACCTTCGGCTTTATGCATCTGCTATTCAAAGGCAGGGGCTAAATGGAATTAAACTACTCTCGAATGTTACAGGTGGAAAAAAACACCTTTTTTCTTCTTTATCCCAGCACATATAACTTTTACTCAAGAGTTTATTCATTCAAGACACATTATTATACTGTGGTTAACAGTATAATCTATGCAATAAGACAGTCTGTTCAAATATTTAATAACTATAAAATAATGTACAATTTAGTCAATCTATTTGAAATTTTAAAGTCTATAATAATGTACCTATGAAATAAATTATGTGAATTAAACTAAAAATCCTCTTTTAACATTATGGCTAATTAGTTAACTAGAGAATGATCCCCAATAAAATAAATATGAACAAAATATTAAATAAAATTTGAACACATATAGAGACACATATATTAATATATACACACACATATACGTATGCACAATATTGCAATGATCTGAATGTTTGTGCCCCTTCATACTTAGTGGTGTTGAAACCTAATTCCCAATGTGATTGTATTAAAAGGTGGGTCCTTTGGGAGGTGATTAAGTCATGAGGGCATAACCCTCATGAATAGGATGAGTATCCTTATAAAAGAGGTCCAAGGGACCTTGTTTTCCCCTTCTACCAGGGGAGGTTGCAGCAAGAAAGCACCATTTATGAGGAAGCAGGCCCTTGCCAGACATTGAATTGGTGCCTTGATCTTGGTCTTCCCAGCCTCCAGGACTATGAGAAATAAATTTATGTTGTTTTTAAGCCACGCAGTTTATATTTCTGTTATACCAGCCCAAACCAATTAAATCAAATATATACGTGTGTGTGTGTGTGTGTGTGTGTGTGCGAGTGCAACAAATTGGGAAGCTAGTGTCAAATTAAAGAGTCCACAGAACCCCAATAGAAAGTCACAGAAATCTTGGAGCTAAGCAACTCTTTATACACTTTTATATTTGAGAGGATTTTGATCTTCGGCTTTCCTGGTTGCTTGCACATCTGATAAGGGAATGTTTATGGTTTTGTTTTTTTTTTTTTCCAAATGAGTTGTTTAATACGTATTAATACAAAGCTTAGATCTTTGAAAGGATACATTTTCATGGGCAAAATAAGTGAGGAATTTACATAAATAATAGAAAGAAATGGTAAGAAAACATGTCTCTACCTTGTAACTGAGTAAAAGAAAATAAATTGCTTCTGAAATTTCTAGCCCTAAGATGCACCACATGCAGGATTTTTTTGTACAACATCATGCTACCTGGTCTGAAAATCCCAAACAAAAAATACAATTTAAAGTGGTTGCAGTTCGGTAGTACTTATGCTTACAGAAGACTAGCAGCAACAAATCTTAAGTCCTTTGTGGAGGAGCTCAATTTCCACGAATTTCTCAAAGAATTCCCATGGATAAACTTTTAAAGAAAAACAGCAGCTCACTGTTAAAAAATATAATAAGAATGACAACTCAGTCTGAATGATTCATAGGACAGACAATAGCAGGTGATATTAGGTAGAGATCCACAAAGACCTTAAGAGACTAGATTTATCAGACAATATGAAAAAAAATGTTTATATGTTTAAAAAATAGCAAAAACTTAAAAAATGTAAGAAGGTTCAAGAATCCATACAGAAACCCCAAGA
>RJWJ010015848.1:0-35493 GCA_004363605.1 Indri indri
TTGTCTGCTTTGCTGAAGATCAGTTGGCTGTATGTGGATGGTTTTAAATCTGGGTTCTCTGTTCCATCGGTCTATGTCTCTATTTTTGTGCCAATACCATAAATGGTAAATGAACATGAAAAAATGTTCATCATTGCTAATCATTAGGGAAATGAAAATTAAAATCAAAATGAGATATTGCCTTACCCCAGTTAGAATGGCTTTTATTAAAAAGTCTAAAGATAAAAATGCTAGTGTGGATGCAGAGAGAGAGGAACACTTATACGCTGTTAGTGGGACTGCAAATTCATACAACCTCTATGGAAAATAGTATAGAGGTTTCTCAAAGAACTAAAAGTAGACCTACCATTTGATCCAGGGATCCCACTACTCGGTATTTACCCAAAGGAAAAGAAGTCATTTTATCAAAAAGACATCTGTACATCAATGTTTATTGCAGCACAATTCACAATTGCAAAGACATGGAATCAACCCAAATGCCCATCAATTCATGAGTGGATTAACAAAATGTTATAGTATACCAAGGAATAATAATCAGCCTTAAAAAAGATGAGTTAATTCCTTTTGTAACAATTTGATGGCACCGGAGACCATTTTCCTAAGTAAAGTATCTAAAGAGTGGAAAAAGAAACACCACATGTACTCACTATTAAATTGGAACTAACTGATGAACACACATGTGCACAGAGGGAAGGAAAACTCAGAAGAAATCAAGCAGGGGGGAGCAGGAAGGAGGGAATGGGTAAAAACCTACATAACAGCTGCAATGAGCACTATCTGGGTAATGGACACACTTATAGCCCTGACTGTAACATTACAAAAGCGATCTATGTAACAAAAAACATTTGTACCCCCGTAATAATTTTAAATAAAAAAAAAAGATAAATAAAAAAGGAAAACTGTCCCTGTTTCAGATAACATGATAGCCTATGTAGGCAATTTTAAAGAATCTATAAAAAAAATCCTAAAAATATTAAATGAATTAAGCAAAGTGAGGGGACAGAAGGTCAACTCACAAAAATAAATCATATTTCAATATCGTTTTCATGAAAACTGAAATAAAAAAATAAAATTCCATATAGAATTGTTCTAAAAATGAAACATTTATGTGTAACCTAACAAAAAATGCACAAGGCTTGTATGCTTAAAACTATGAAATACTAACACAAATCAAAGCAGCTCTAAATAAATAAAGAGATAATTCATGTTCATAAATTCAATATAAGAAAGATGTCTATTCTCCCCAAATTTATGTACAGGTTTAAGGTGATTTCTATCAAAATTCTAGCATTTTTAAAGATGTAAACAAAGTAATTATAAAATTTATATGGAATGGCAAAGGGATTAAAATAGCTGAAATAATTCTAAAAAAGAATAATGAAATAGGAGGGATCACTCTACTCAGTTTCAAGACTTATTATTCAGATACAGCAGTAAAGACTGTTAGATTTTGTCACAGTGATAGACACGTAGATGAACGGAACAGAGTTGAGAACCCAGAAGTAAGTTTCACACAAGTGCAGCCAACTGATTTTTCAGAAAGCTGCAAAAGCAATTTAGGGAGGAAGGATAATCTTAAACAAACATTGCTAGAGCAATTTTATATATATTGCATATGGGATGCATATAATATATATCATATATATAATATCATGTATATAATGTATCATAAATATCATATATGTAGTGCATGTGAATAATATATTAAATATATATATCCTGAATATATATACAATATAACTTTTGCATATTTATATATACAAATATACAAACTTCAACCTAATTCTCATACTTCATATTTTTTCTTTAAGATATACTTCTAGAGAATTTTTTTATACTTTCTACTTTATAAAAATATCAATTCAAAATGGTTCATTGGTTTAAATGTAAAACATAGGAGAAAATATTGAGGGGCTAGGGCTTGGTAAGATGTTCT
The DNA here is from genome assembly GCA_004363605.1 of Indri indri. Lineage (NCBI taxonomy): Eukaryota > Metazoa > Chordata > Mammalia > Primates > Indriidae > Indri > Indri indri. The sequence goes on from RJWJ010015848.1 coordinate 1,937, forward strand.
TAGCTTTGACATCAAAAGTGTGATATATAAAAAAAACAAAATTGATAAATTGGAGTCCATCAAAATTAAAACATTTGCCCTGCTAGTTGAGTTTTAAGTCTTTTACCTGCCACACTGAATTACTAAGTCACTTGAAGAGGATTTTGTTTATATCAAATATGTCTATTATAGGCACCACAAACAATGATTAATTATAAATCAGTAAATGCTTATGCATATTGGAAATTTTAGCATTTGTTTAAGAAATAATATTTTTTGAACATTAATACTGCACCACTTGCTAAAAGCCATTGTGGAAAATTCTCCAGTTTTAGCAAGCACATGATAAGTGATCTCACTCTGTTCACCAGCTGAAAGAATGGATAATCAAAAGAAAATTTTGAAAAGGGGATTAGTTCACTTTCTGAAAAGCTAACAGTAGTTGGGGTGAGAGCATTTACCTATTTAAAAACATATGCAAAAGCGGCCAAATTATAAAGATTTAGAGAAGGAAAAGCTAGGTGTTGGGCACAGAGGAAACAGCTGGAACTTACATGGAGAAGGAGAGAGATGACATCACCAAACTAAAGAGAAGACAGTGGGAACTTTGAGGATAATTGTAATCACTCCTTTTATGCAGAAGATGACAATCACTTTTTAATAAAAGCGAATCAGTAAAACAAAGTCTAAGATCACAAACATGGTTTGTAATATGGAATCAATAATATAAAATACAGATTATCATAAAAATAACTGACAGGAAAAACATTTCTTGCTTTTATTTTTATTTTCTAAAACAGAAGAGATGCCCTTACTGTTTTGAAGATAATCCTTTGAAACAGCTTTATTTCTAACTTTGTATGATTTAATCTCTTCTCAAAGCCTGGAGGATAGTGAAGGACTGATTTTATTTTGTCACCCATGAAACTGAAGTGGAAGGAACATATCCATTCTTTTCCTGCTCTTCCACGGATCTTTTCTCTTCTAAAACTCTGTGCCTACCATTCTTTCTTCTTCTCTTTGCTTTCCCTAGAAATATAAAACTTAAGGATAGAAGAAAGGACTTTTATTGTATCAGAGTCCTCCATAAAAGCAAAGAGAACACTGGCAAATATTGTCAAAATAAACTTCTCAGAAAACTGAAAATTAACCAAAGTTTGCTGTATCCTAAAAGTGTTTATCAAGAAAAATGGATGAATCATGATAAAGACAGTAAGGTTTGTGGCTGTTGAATTTCCTCTATGCTCAATGCTCTGGTAGACATAAAAACCAACGGCCTTCTAACTATTGTAGCTTAGAGCTCCACCAATAAGCAATCTCATCCCCGGAGAACTGTAATTCTTTGACCTGCCCGAAGGTGCCTCAATAGCTTTCATTTTCAGGATTCTCTATTAGTCTTGTCGGAGCTCACTATATTGAACACTTTACTTCTCCTAACTGCTTTAAAAGACACCAGCACAAAATAATCATCATAAAACTGTGTTGGGTGTTTAATGTATAAATATGCAATAAATATGACAATAGCAGCACAGAGGAGGAGGAAGGAAATGAAACTATATTGGAGTGATGTTTCTGTACACTATTGACATAGTTTGGTGTGAATCCAAAGTACATTTTTAAAATTAAGATATTAATTTAATCTTCAGATAGCCACTACAAAATGACAAAAATATAATAAAGGAAATAACAAGGACTTAAAAATAAAGGTAAAAATAAATCATACAAAGTATGATTTCTGAACCCAGTGGAATGAAATAACAATTCAATAATGGAAGGAAATCTGAGAAATTTACTATTTGGAAATTAAACAACATACTTTTAAATAAAAATGAGCCAAAGAAGCCACAGAAAAGAAATAAAAAAAGTACTGTGATATCAATGAAAACCAAAACACAATAACCAAAACTTATGGGATGCAAATAACAAAGAATTCAGAAGAAAATTTATAGCAACAAATGCCTTTCTTTAAAAAGAAGATCTCAAATTACTAACCTAGCCTTCAAACTTAGGGAAACTGGGAAAGAAAGAAAGAAAGAGAAAAGGAAAGAAAGAAAGAAAGAAAGAAAGAAAGAAAGAAAGAAAGAAAGAAAGAAAGAAAGAAAGAAAGAAAGAAAGAAAGAAAGAAAGAGAAAGAAAGAAAGAAGAAAGAAAGAAAGAGAAAAAAAGAGAGAAAGAAAGAAAGAAAAAGAAAGAAAGAAATAGAAAGAGAGAAAAAGAAAGAAAGAAAGAAAGAAAGAAAGAAAGAAAGAAAGAAAGAAAGAAAGAAAGAAAGAAAGAAAGAAAGAAAGAAAGAAAGAAAGAAAGAAAGAAAGAAAAAGAAAGAAAGAAAGACGAGAGTAAACTGAAGTCATGGGTTTAGGAAAGAAAGAAATAATAAATATTAGAGAAGAAATAAATGAAGTAGACAATAGAGAAGAATATAGAAAATCCATGAAACTGAAAGCTTAGTTCTTTGAAAAAAACAACAAAATTGAAAACATTTCAGCTAGACTGACCCAAAAAATAAGAGAAAAGACTTACTAAAATCAGGAATAAAAGAAGCAGTATCTCTTAACGACTTTGGAGAAATGAAAAGGATTTTAAGAGAGTACTATAAACAATAGTATGCTAACAAATTAGATAACCTAGATGAATTATACAAATTTATGGGAATACACAAACTACCAAAACTGCTTCAATAAGAAATAAAAATCTGATTAGACCTAAACAAGTAAAGAGATTGAATTGCATTATTAATCCAGATAAAGATATCACAACAAGAAGAAACTATAGAACAATATCCTTCATGAGTGTATGTTCAAAAAAAAATCATAAACAAAATAAAAGTAAATAGAATGCAGCAATACATAAAGTAGTATTACATGATATGATCAACTGGAATTAATCCTTGGAAGGCAAGGTTGGTTCTTACCTAAGAAAACCAATTAATGTAATATACCATATCAATAGAGTTAAGAACAAAATATTAATAAATCACAATCATCTCAATAGGTGTAGAAAAACCCTTGCCCAAAGAAAAAAAATTATTTTAAGATAAAAACACTCAATAAACCAAAAACAGAAGAAAGTTTTCTCAACCCAGGAAAGGCCATTTAACAAAAACTCACAGCTAACATTGTTAATGCTGAAAGACTAAATTCTTTCTGAGATCCAGAACAAGACAAGAACGTCTGACCTTTCCACTTATATTCAACATTTTAGTGGAAGTTTTAGGGCAAATTGACAAGGGGGAAAAAAGGCATCCATATTTGAAAGAAAGAAGTAAAGCAATTCTTAATAATGTCATGAGCTTGTATATAGAATTTTTTTAAGGAATTCATTTTTTTAAAAGCTATTAGAATTAATAAACAAATTTAGAATGTTTGCAGGATTCAATATAAAAATCCATTTTATATTTATACATTAGCAAAGAAAATCTGAAAGTGAAATCAAGAAAACAATTCCATTTGCAATATGTCAGAGTAACAAAATACTAAGGAATAAGTTTAACAAAAGAGTTGAGAGATTTGTATGCAACAAGGTATTGTATACAGAAGGGATTCCTGCAAGAAATTAAATAAGATCTAAATATGAAAAAAAAAATCTCATGTTACTGGATCTTAAGACTTAATGTTGTTAAAATTGCAATAATCCACAGCTGATATACAGATTCAATACAAACATTAACAAAATGCCATCTGTTTTTTTCCCCCGGAAGTTGACAAGCTAATTTTAAAATTCATATGCATGTGTGAGGAACCCAGAACAATCAAAATTTCCTGAAATGAAGAACAAAGTTGGAGAACTAAAACTTCCCGATTTCAAAACTTCCTACACATACACAGTAATCGAGACAGTGTGGTATTAGAACGAGGACCAGTCCATAGAGTAATAGAAAGGCAGTGAGAGTCTAGAAATACACTTTAAAATGTATAGCCTACTGATTTTTGGTAAGTGTGTCAAGATGATTTAATGGGAAAAGGATAATCTTTTCAAAATATGGTGCCAGGACAAATGGATATCTGCATGCAAAATAATGAAGTTGGAGCCTTTTCTCCAATCATAATAAAAATTAATTGCAAATGTATAATTTAGTTCATTGTAAAAGATGAAACTGTGAAACTTTTAGAAGAAAGCATAGGAATACATCTTTATGACCTTGGATTTGGAAATGATTTCTTAGATACAACATCAAAAGAACAAGTGACAAAAGACACTAACTAGAGAGACACCTAAAAGACAAGACAATAAAAAGTATGGGCAAGATTGTGGAGAAACTGCAAGCCTCACATAGTGCTCATGGGAATGTAAAATGGTTGCAATACTATGGAAAACAATGTGGTAGTTACTCAAAAATTAAACATAGAAATCCAGCACTTTTAATAGTGATCCAGCAATTTCCCTCCTAGGTGTCTACCCAAGGGAACTGGAAACATGTCCACACAAACATTTGCACGTGCATATTCACAATAGCCCAAAGGTGGAAACAACACAAATATCCATCATTCAATAAGTGGATAAATTATATCATATCCAAGTGATAGAATATTATTTAACGATGAAGAAGAATGAAGTACTGAGGCCTGCCACAACGTGGATGAACCTTGGAAACATTATTTTAAGGGAAAGAAACAAATCACTAAAGAACATGTCTTGTATGATTCCATTTACATAAAGTTTCCCAAACAGTCAAATCCACAGAGTCAAAAAGTAGGTTAGCGTTTATCAGGGAATGGAGAAATAGGTAAATTAGGAAAATTAGGAGTGGCTGCCAATAGGTCTGGGGTTTCTTTCTGTGATGTTGAAAACATTCTGTATTTTGATGGTAATAGTTGCACAATTCTGTAAATATACTAAAAAAAGACTTTATTGTACACTTTGCCGGGATAAATTTTATAGTATTTGAATTATACCTCAATAAATCTGTTGTGAAAAAATCTTAATGATATTTGAACATATAAGTGTACAAAATCAAACTAATAATCACTTAGCTAATATAAACAGATAATAATCAAAATGTCATACACTTATATTGGCAATACTGTTTATTGCTTACCACTAGAAAGTTTGCACACCAACATTTATATTCTGGCAAGTTAGGAGTTGGAACTATCATATATAATAAATAGAAACAATAAAAAATTTATGAAAATTCTTTGTTCCATTTATAGCAAAATAAAAGTAAGCTAGGGGATATAGCTGTTAAGTTTATTGCAAAGCTCGTAAAATTAGTTCAATGCACTGTTGTTAATCTCATTGGGTGACAGGTGTATTCTACACTCGGTCACCTTCACGCATGAAATAAATTCACATGTATGCTTAAAATCTATAGGCAACAGAAGTGATCACCTGCAAATTTGATTTATATTTGAAATTGAAAGTGTAATTTTGAAAGTTCATATCAAAACTCTTTCCAAACCTTATATTAGAATTATCAGTGATAATATCAAACAGCACCTTTTGTTATTTATATTTATTTAAAAAAATTCATGGACACATTTTCTTAGTGTTTTGTTTTTTAAATACATTTAAACAGCATATTTTATTTACATTGCAAAGGTACATTGCATGGGAAGTATCTTTAATTTTATTTTACATATCTTTTAAAATGGCCATTAAAACAATGAAGTTTTAGAGACATCTTTGGGCTCTTCATAATTTTGCTTTATATGAGAGAGCTTCTTGTGAGAAAGGAAAGTGGTTTACAACACTGACTCATGACTTACCACCCTTGCCTGCCACCGTTAATATCTTCATTTTACCTTGGCTCGTCTTCATCCAGGATCTGGGCAGGAAGATTGTTAGGGCAGGATTTTAAGCTGCAGTGTGAATGCTTTGAGTGTAGAGTTTGCATCTGCATTTTTCCTTCAGCACTAGTACAATAACAGGTATGCTCAATAAATATTTATTGATGAAATAAACAAAATGAATGTAATGTAATGACTTCTAGTTGTGTTTTGCATTACTTTAAACATTCACTTAAGGATCAAAGTGCTTACTCTGTTCCAGGCACTGTCCTATACACTGTCATTTTATCATCACAACAGTCTTAGCAGGTTGATATGACCATTCTAATTTTACAGGTGAAGAAGCTGAATCCACAGAGATTACCTTGCCCTATGACCAGAGCGTGACAGGACAGTGTTTTGAACACAAGTTGTACCGCTCAGTCATCCTTGCTTCTAATATCTGCAATATTAGCTGCCCACTGTCAAACAGCTGTGAAGTGGTAGTAATTATAGCCTAGGTTTGCTTTATTTCAAACCTTATGTTCAAATTCCTGCCACAGAAAAACTCGAGGACCATAGGTAGAGAGATGCTCTCCTCCTTTCTCTAGAGCAGATTTTCCTATGTTCTAGGGTAATGAAGATCACGTCTATTTCTCTGGAGGAAAGAATGGGCGGGCCTGCCAGCCTTGCTTGTATGAGATCAGAGTCTCCAGGTCTCGGGATTTCCCTTCCATAAGACAGGTCTCCACCCCACCCACACTGCAGGTGCAGCAACGCCAACCTCCATGGCATCACTTTGTTGCGAGTGGGGCTCAGGGAGCCGATACGGATGTCATTATAGCTATTGCTATCACTGAGTAACAAATGAATCCTAAAATATGTGTAGGTAAAAGAGAAAAGAAGGGTGTATAGATACTCTTAAATAATGCAAACACAAGGGGCAACTAAACCTACCAGAGAGCAAGACCTATTTTAAACCATATTAATTAGACCCTTCAAATTGGTAGAGTAATGGACCAATAAAACAACACACACACACAAAAAACACAGAGATATGGAAATTAATAAATAATAGAGATGGAAAAATGATCCAGAGGGAAGGGATAGCCTCCTCCAAAATGATGGAGAGGCACCTGGCTGTGTTTCCACATGAATACAAATCATACCAATTTCATGCCTTTCATAAAAATTAGGTCCAAGGTCTTAAATGAAAAACAAAAATGTATAACATTTTAGAGGAAAGTATTCAAAAGATATCTTTATAATATTAGTGTAAGGTAGAATTTCTAAAAACTAAAAATTATAAACCACTAGTTATTGATAAATATTATTATATAAAGATAAAAACAGTTGTTAAAGAAACATAATCATAAGGAAACTAGACCTCCAAGAGTCAGCATGGGTAAATCTCAGATCTCTTATTTTAAACATAAATGTAAGTTGCAAAATAATATATGTCACATGATATTGCTTACACAAGGATTTAAAGCATGTAAACCCAAAAACCTGCTTGAACGAGAGTGTGTTATATGGAAGACAAACATAAGGAAGGAATTACAATAATAAGCACCAAACACAGGTTAGCAGTTGTCTCAGATAAGGGGAACAGTATGGTATTCGACAGGGTACGTGGACTTTAATTGTTTTGGTAATAATTTACATTATAGCATAATAGTGAGTATGTGAGCATCTGGTATAACTTTTTATTATGTACTTATTACTTTGAAATAATTTATAACAATTCTAGATTAATAATTAAGGTTTAGGTTCATAGATATTACATATTACCCACCTTTCTGAATATTAAAAAATACTCAAAATTTTTCCCGAAGAAAATTTGGTTTTATCCATGGCTTTTCCCCTATCTGCTGCAGGACAGAGGTGGTGACTTGTGTTCAAGATGAAGACTTTGTAGGCCATACATTTTTTACAGATTTTTGCACCAGAAGCGGTGAGCCATATACATGTCCACCTGGGATGAATGTGCTTGCTCTCTGCACTCACTGAGCAACATGCCTCATCTGCCAGTTACTTGATAGGAAAATAAAATCATGTAGGCACTTCCACTTCTGACTTACCAAAAGTTTTGTGTGCCTAAATGATAAATAGTGAAAGCAATAATACTTTGTGATATGCCATGGCATTAAGCCAGGCCTTTCCAGGGATCTGTAGATGACTGGTAGCACGTTACTGCCTCTGTCCTGCTTAGTTCCCCTTCCTTTACACAGAAGCATTTATTCTGAAGGAACTCATCTCTGTGTTCAATGAAGAGAGTTGTTTCAAGCAGTTTTTTGAATTATTTAATTATCAGTGTCTTTTCTAGGAGGGACATAAGAAGATATTTTTTTCGGACCTAATCACTGAAAATAGTACAGAATTTTCTGTGTAATTAAAAAATAATATTTGGAAAATGTCAGTAAATAATGGCTCTCAAATTACTGATTACAAAGCTCATAGCCAAGTTGGTGGAGTGGGAATATGAAAACACACACTTATAAAAAAAAAAAAAAAACAACCTTGGGAGTCATTTTGCTCTTAGTAAGATAAACAGTATAACGACTTATTATGTGCATGTTTCCAAATAGTTGATACAACAGTAGAAAAATGAATAAAACAAAAGACACCATTTCTAGAAAAAAATTTTTAAAAATTTGTTGGGGGGAGAAAACATACAGAATTAAGCTTTTTCTTTACATATTATTGATACATGTATTTCTATAATGACACTGAAAAGATCATCTCAATATGAGTTACCATACCAATTGCCTAAAAAGAATACTTCATGCCATCAATATTTTATTAATGATTTTTCTATTTTGCATTGGGTGTGAATTTAAGAATCAAAATATGTTTGACCATGTCAGGTGGAAAAAGTGAATTCTAGAATTGGAGGGTCTTGCATACTAATATTTCAGGTTAGTAGAAAATTGGAAGAAATTAATTATTAAACTATTTTCATCAGAAAAGACATGAGCTGTATCTAAATTATGAAAATGAAGCCAAAAGCAATAGCTTTACATATACGCACAAAATAATTCACACCCACAAAATCAAATGGTCATTCTCAAAACCTTTCACTTAATGGTTTCCATAATAATTTTAAGAATTCCAAGACATTAAAATATTAATGTCTGAACAAGTGCAGCTGTGTGTTCACTTATCTAAACAGTCATTAAAATAAAACATGCATAAAACATAACCTTTTAAAAACAAAAGCTAGAGTGCTTAAATCATGTCAATGTTTTCTATGGTGGATGCTCCTTTCCTTAGAGAAAGATATGGCTGCAAAACTACCTGCATCTACACATGCAGATTGCAGATATCACCCCAAAATTTCTTTTTCTGCCAATTTTTCCAAGAATCGTTAAATCTACAGCACTCTGCTTAGAAGCTTTATCAAAATATACCTTATCAGAATATTGCTCTCCATGGAAACAAGTGAACATGTGTAAAATTAATAGGCCAGAGCAAACTTGTTGCTTAAATAGACTTTTAAAATTTTCCATCTCCTTGTAAATTTTTTAAATCTTGTGATAGCTTTTGTAAATATGAAATATTTGGCATAAATTAATAATGTCAGTTACTTTTAGCTCTGCTTCTGAGAGATGGGGTTGATGAGTTTGAGTACCTGAGTGTGAAAAATAATTCGAATGATTCTATCAAAGCAATCTCAAAGAATGCTCACACTTGCTTAAGGTGCTACTCTCTCATTAAATATTTGTTTTCCTTGATAAGCGTTGATGAATTGCCTGCAGTAGGCATTTATCAAGCTTGATATATTTAAAAGACATGTTGCTGACAATTCCTTTTTGCAGTTTTTATATTTAGAATTGAATTGCACTTGGGTGATATTTTGATAGCACATCTATTATAAATGAAATCTAGAAATTATTTCTTACATGCAAATTTTGTAACACAAAGGAGCTGCAAATAAAAATCTTGCCATAAATAGATTTTATAAAATTATGTAAAGAGGAGAAAAACTATCACCTGAAAAGAGTTATATCGGATGAAATGATAGGAAAGCTCCCATACCCTTATCCCAACATTTCGTTCTCAGTACATAATTATCATATAGTTCTTATTAAATTACTATGTTGCAACAACCATTATTCTTACACATAAGACAAATGGATGAAAATGAAACAACCTCAAGATCCAAGTATCCCGTAATCTCTTTGTGCATATTGATAAATGAAGCAATTTAATGTAAATTCTACCATCTCCTGAGTGCCATTACGGAATTTACTATGGAAATATAAAAGCAGGACATATAAAAAGGCTTTTGGCAGGCAGAACCTCCTGAATAGATTCAATAGCATGGTTAAGTTCTGAAGGACAGGGAAGAGCAACGCAGGTGCGGGGGGGATTCCAGGTAAAGGCTCAGTGTGAAACGAGATATGACACATCTAAGTCATCGCCAGTAGTTGACTATGATTGAAATACACACTGTAAAGGGGAAGTGGTGAGAGGATGCAATTAGGAACCAGGTCGTACAATGTTCTCTGTGTCATATTAAGTGATTTGAAATTTACAATAAAGGAAGTGAGCAATTTCTGAAAGGTATCAAATAGGAGGTGACAAAATTGGGTCTTTGTTTCTGAAAGATTACTGCAGCTACAGCATGGTGGAATTTTGGAACAGGTGAAGCTTATAGCAGAGAGACTGAATAGGAAGAAGTCAAGTATTCTAAGCAAGAGGTAATAGTGTGTGAAAATGGGGACATGCATCCTGAGACTTGCACTGCCCTCAGATCCATTCGCATCCCTGTGACCATTTCTGTGGGCCCACCTCCTGGCTTCTATGTGCTTTGGCTCCTAAGGCTCACACCTAAAATACTATTCTTGTGCTAACAGAGCTGCTTTGGCAGGATGCACAGAGAAGCTGGGTGGCCTAGAAGTTTACATCCACACTAGGGCAGCCTTCTGGCAATAGTTCACTAGTTTGGAAGTATAAGGGCCTACCTCCCTTGTTTTCAGAAGAAGATCAGAGTCCCCGGTGGATTCAGGCTAAAGCTAGTATTTAACTAAAATTACACACTTGTTAGTCTTTTTTTACCCTGTCCCATTTCCCTGCTTCACTTTACTAAGGGTCTTATTATTAATTTGCAGAGGAATCCTGTTTTTAAAGTGTACTTCATAGGAACTTGACCTAAGACAGATGTAAATAGATCACTTACACAAGTTGGGAAGAAAGGATGGATCAATGATTATTGGAATTTGTGTAATGGGATAGTGAGAGACATCAAAGAATAGACAGATTTATGGCTCAGTTCAACTGGTGACATCTTTTGCCGATATGAAATAGCATGAGAAATGCAATTGTGGTATTGCTGTCCACCTGAAAAGAAAAAGTATTCCTCCTTTCTTGGGCCATATCCATCCACATCAGAGTGCACATCTTGAGAAGCTAAGTATGGGCTGGATTTTTGCCAGACACCTTTGTGCAAGTATGCATGGCATCACTGATTTTTTAAAGTACATAACTGCTTGTTTGAAGATGCATTGCACATAGACTGAAAACTTCATGACAACTCCCTCTTCTGTCCTTCAGGGATCATGGTTGTGCTTGTTAAAATTGCTGTTGAGTAGTTATTAACTAAGACACATGCTCTAAAAACAATAGCAGAAAAAAGCCAAAACATCTTTACAAAGAACATTTGAGGGATCTAGATTTAAATTCCATTTATTTTTTTCTTAAAAATTTTTCGATCATTTTTTTTTCCGTTTATTTTCCGTTTGGAGTATCTGTCCTGTTCTGTCAGTGGTGTGTAGAAGTCCCCAGCTACTACATTGCTGTTGTTTGTCATTTTATTTAGATCAAGTAGGATTTGCTTTATGAATCTGGGCACACCTGTGTTGGGTGCATTGATATTTAGAATTGTTATGACTTCTTGTTGAATTGTTCCCTTTGCCATTATATAATGACCATCTTTGTCTTTCATTACTTTTATTGATTTGAAGACTAAGTTATCTGATATGAGAACTGCTACTTTCTTTTGGTATCCATTTATGAGGGATATTGTTTTCCATCCCTTCGCCTTGAGTCTGAATGAGTCACTGTGGGTTAGATGTGTTTCCTGAAAGCAGAAGATACATGGCTTGTGTATATTTATCCATTTGGCCAGCCTATATCTCTTCAGTGGGCAGTTCAAGCCATTCACATTTGTTGAAAGAATTGATAAGTGGGGTGGATTTCTGTTGAGCAGAACTTTGTTGCTTTGTTTTATGTCTTGAGCCATTGTGGTATCTGGTCTTTGACCTTTAGCTTTTGGATAATTTTACACTGGTGAGTGTCTTTTGTGCTGATCTATGTGTAACACAGTTCCACGTATTTCCTGCAGGGCAGGCCTTGTTTTGACAAATTCCTTCAGTGTTTGTTTGTCTGAGAAAGACTTTATTCCCCCCTCATAAATGAAACTTAGTTCATCCTTACTTCAGGATACAAAAATACTAGGATAGACATTATTCTGTTTGAGAGCACTGAGAATGGAGCCCCAGTCCCTTCTAGCTTGTAAGGTCTCAATTCAGAAGACTACAGTTAGTCTGATGGGGTTTCCTTGGTAAGTTACCTGTAACTTTTGCCTTACAACTTGTAGGAAGGCCTCTTTAATGTTTATTTTGGCTAGTCGGCTGACTATGTGTCATGGTGTTTTCTTATTTGTGATGAATCTCCCAGGAGTGCTTTGAGCTTTTTGTACCTGGATATCTAGATTTCTAGCAAGGCCCAGGAAATTTCCTCAATTATTCTGTCAAATAGATTATCTAACCTTTGTTTATTTTCTTCTTAACCCTCAGGGATGTCTATGATTCTTATGTTAGGCCTCTTCACATAATCCCATATTTCTTGTAGGCTTTGCTCTTTTCTCTTATTTCTTTGCTCTGTCTCTGCGGCTGACATGTTGATTGAAAGGTGATGTCTTCAACCTCTGAGATTCTTCATTCTGCTTTGTCTAACCTATTTCTAAACCTTTCCACTGTGTTTTATAATTACTTGAATGAATTTTTTATTTCCAGAAGTTCTGTTTGATTTTTCTTTAATATTTGAATTACTTTAGTGAATTTTTCATTCATTCCCTGCATTTGCATTGTGTTTTTATGTGTGTGTGTTGGGTTTCTGTTTTACCTTGAATATCATTGAGCTTTCTCACAATGGACTTAAACAGAACTCTACCACAAATGGGCCTGACAGACATTTACAGAACTTTCTACCCAAAAACCTCTGAATACACATTCTTCTCATCAGCTCATGGGACATTTTCTAAGACTGACCCTATCCTAGGCTGCAAAACATGTCTCAACAAATTTAAAAAAAAAATAGAAATGGTACCATATATCTTCTCAGACCACAGTGGAATAAAATTAGAAATCAACTTCAAAAGAAACACTCACTTCTACACAAAATCATGAAAATAAACTAAACAAAGTACTGCTGAATTAGTATTGGGTCAAGGAGGAAATTAAGATGGAAATCAAAAGATTCCTTGAACCAAATGAGAAAGAGGACACAAGTTATCAAAAATCTGTGAGACACAGCTAAAGCAGTCCTGAGAGGAAAATTCATAGCCTTAAATGTCTACATCCAAAAGACAGAAAGATCACTAATAAACAATCTAATGAATCAACTGAAAGAGCTGGAAAAGGAAGAGCAAACCAATCCCAAACCCAGCAGAAGAAAGGAAATAACCAAGATCAGAAAAGAACTAAATGAAATTGGTAACAAAAGAACTATATGAAAGGTTACTGAAACAGAAAGCTGGTTCCTTTAAAGCATAAATAAATTGGACACATTTCTTGCTAGATTAAACAGAAGCAGAAAAGAAAGGACTCTGATAAACTCAATCCAGAATGAAAAAGGAGAAATTACACTGATACCACAGAAATACAAAAGATCATATCTGAATACTCTAAAAATCTCTACACACATAATCTTGAAAATATGGAGAAAATGGACAAATTCTTAGAAACACAAGCCTCCCTAGGCTCATCAGGAAGAAACAGCACTCCTAAATAGACCAATATCAAGTACCAAAATTGAAGCAGTAATGAAATACCTTCCTTAAAAAAAAAAGTACCAGACCAGATGGTTTCACACCCCAATTCTACCAGACCTACAAAGAAGAACTGGTTCCTATCCTGCTGAAGTTATTCCACAACACTGAGAAGGAATTAATACCCCCAATACGTTTTACAAAGACCACATAACCCTGATACCAAAGTCTGGAAAGGACTCAACAAAAAAAGAAAACTACAGGCCAATATCCCTTATGAATATGGATGCAAACATTCAAATAAAATCATACAAATCAAATTCAGCTGCTCATCAAAAAAATAATCTATCATGACCAAATGGGCTTCATCCAAGAGATGCAGGGATGGTTCAACACAAGCAAATCAATAAATGTAATTCATCGCATAAACAGGAATATAAACAAAGATGATATGATCCTCTCAATAGATACAGAAAAAGCATTCAACAAAATTCGGCATGCTTTTATCATAAGAACACTTAACAAAATATGGATAGAAAGGACTTACCTCCAAATGATAAAAGCCATATAGGACAAAGCCACAGCCAATGTCATGCTGAATGGGGAAAAGTTGAAAGCATTTCTCCTTAGAACTGGAACAATACAGGGTTGCCCTTTATCACCACTTCTATTTAAAACAGTGCTGGGAGTCCTAGCCAGAGCAATCACACAAGAGAAAAAAATTGAGGGCATCCAAATGGGAGCAGAAGAGGTCAAACTATCTGCTAAAAACAGTCAAACTGAGAACCAAATCAAAGACTCAATACTTTTAACAATAGCAACAAAGAAAATAAAATATCTGGGAATATATTTAACTAAGGAGGTGAAGGACCTCTACAGGGAGAACTATGAAACACTGAGGAAGGAAATAGCAGAGGACGCAAACAGGTGGAAAACCATATATGTTCATGGTTTGGCAGAATCGACATTTTTAAAATGTCTATATTACTCAATGTGATCTACAGACTCAATACAATCCCTATTAAAATACCAACGTCCTTTTTTTAGGATCTAAAAGAATAATTCTACACTTTGTATGGAACCAGAGAAGAACCAGTAGCCAAAGCAATCTTAAACAAAAAGAAAAATTGGGAGACATCAATTTACCAGACTTCAAGCTATACTACAAGGCTATAGGAACCAAAACAGCATGGTACTGGCACAAGAACACAGACATAGACCAGTGGAACAGAACTGAGAACCCAGATATAAATCCATCCTCATATAGCCATCTGATGTTTGACAAAGTAGACCAAAGCAAACACTGGGGAAAAGAATCCTTACTCAATAAATGGTAAAATTGGATAAATTTGGATAGAAATTGGATAGAAAAATTATATAGCCACATGTAGAATATTGAGACAGGATCCATATTTCTTAACTCTCACAAAAAAATCAACTCACAATGGGTAACAGACTTAAACCTAAGGCATGAAACCACAAGAATTCTAGGAGAAAATTTTGCAAAAACTCTTATAGACATCAGCCTAGGCAAATAATTTATGAAGAAGACACCAAAAGCAATCACAGCATCAACAATAATAAATAAATGGGATGTGATCAAATTAAAAAGCTTCTGCCCAGCCAAAGAAACTATCACTAGAGCAAACAAACAACCTACAGAATGGAAGAAAACATTTGCATGTTGTATATCTGATAAAGGGCTAATGCCTAGAATCTAAATAGAATTTGGGAAAATCAGCAGGTAAAAATCAAACAGTACCATTCAAATGTGGGCAAAAGACATGAACAGAAACTTTTCAAAAGAACATAGACTAATGGACCACAAACATAGGAAAAAATGCTCAACATCTCTAATCACCAGGAGCAGACATCAAAACCACAATGAGATATCACTTAACTACAGTGAGAATGGCTTTAGCAAAAAGTCCCAAAACAACAAATGTTGGCATTGATGTGGAGAGATAGGGACACTCATACACTGCTGGTGGGACTGAAAACTAATACAACTTCTATGGAAAGGAGTATGGAGATACTGCAAAGAACAAAAAGTAGAACTACTATTCAATCCAGCAATCCCATTACTGGGCATCTACCCAAAGGAAAAAAAAAGACATTCTATAATAAGGACATCTGCACTCAAACATTTATAGCAGCATAACTCACAATTTCAAAAATGTGGAATCAACCCAAGTGCCCATCAATACATGAGTGGATTAATAAAATGTGGATTAATACATATACAATACGGTGAATTAACACCTCTTCTATTATCCTGAGGGAGCTGGAGCCCCTTTTACTAAGTGAAATATCACAAGAATGGAAAAACATGCATCACATATACTAATCATCAAATTGGTACTAATTGATCAACACTTATGTGAGTATATGGTAGTACCATTTGTTGGGTGTAGAGGTGGAAGGAGCAGATGGGTATATTTGCACCTAATGGGTGCAGTGGGCACTGTGTTGGACTTGTACCTCTGATTCAGGTGGTGCAAAGGCAATATAGGTAACCTAAACTTTTGTATCTTTGCAATATTCTGAAATTTTAAAAAAAAAACTAGATTTAAATAATTTTGTTCATATTTACTAATACCACATTAAATTTATTTTCTGGCCTCCTCAGGCTCCCATTGGATGCTACAGTTTCTCAGATTTTCATATTTTTGACAACCATGACAGTTTGAAAGAGTATTGTTTCAGTGTTTTATAGGATGCCACATGATTTGGGTGTGTCTGATGTTTTACTCATGATTAGACAGGCTTTATTGGTTTTTCTGAAGAAAGACCACAGGCATAAAATACCATTTTCATCAAGTCATACCAACCATAGATTCTATCAACATGACAACACTCATCATTGATCACCTGGCTGAAATTTTGCCACTATAATGTTACTCCTTTTCCCCTCATGGTCATACTCTACTCTTTGGAAGGAAGTCACTGTGCACAGCCTATACTTAACAAGTGGAGAATTATGCTTCCTTTCCTTGAATGCATAGTAACTATAAAAATATTTGGAAATTTTCTGCATGAGAAATTGTTTCTCTGGCTTAGTCCATTTGTTTTGCTATAAAAGCATACCTGAGGCTTGGTAATTTACAGGAAAAAAAAAAGCTTTATTTGGCTTATGGTCTGCAGGCTGTACAAGAAGCATGGCACCGACATCTGCTTCTGGTGAGGAGCTCAGGCTGCTTCCCCGCCATGGCGAAGGCAAAGGGAGCTGGGTGTGCAGCACTCACATGGTGAGAGAGTAACTGAGAGAGAGCAGACGAGGTGGTTTTCAACAACCACTTCTCACATGAAGTAAGAATGAGAACACACTCACTGCCATGAGTGTGGCACCAAGCCATTGACAAGGATCCAGCCCAAGGCTCAAACACCTCCCACCAGGCCCCACCTCCAACACTGGGGATCAAATTTTAACATGAGACTTGGCAGCAGAAAGCCAATCATATCCAAATCATAGCTTCCCCCTCATGCCCTCTTTATTAACTTATTTAATCATTTATTTATATCAGTATGAAATTATTTATACTTATTTTATAAAGTAGGTTATAATCCAATACTATTTATTTTGTCAAATGGGTCCAGTTTTGGTCACTGAGATATCATTCACTTGGCTCCCGTTTCCCTTTTGAGAAACCCACATCATTATAGATGTTATTTATTTACTGACTCAATAATTTTTTAGCACTTCCTTACATTCTGGCACTGCAAAATGCTCCGATCTCATCTTGTCTATTTCCTGCCCCAGTTCTAGGGTTAGCTATTTCTCTAAGGATACTGTTTCCTTTTATTGAAGATAGTATTAGAAATTAAGATCTGGGTGCTAGGTGAGCTTGTTATTACTGGGATATTGTTTCTCCAAGGCCTTTTCACATGGCACAGCAAAAAAAGAAAAGTAAGTGTGTGTACTAACTGCTGTATGCATAGATATCTATAAATACATGACATACACGTGTCTACTGTGTATTTAGCCATCACCTTCTATATTAGCTAAACAATAGTTTATACTGATGTTTCCAACTCTAATCCCTCACTATATGAATCATTCTATTCTTGTTCCCTTGCTTACCTGTAACCTTCCACCCTAACAGTGAGAACCCTCTCTCGCTATGTGCCATCCATTTACTTAACTGCTCAATTCCAATATACATATACAGCAGTATCGGAAGTGTTAAACCCTTGCTCGCATGCAAACAACTTTATCAGCAAGAGGACAGTGCCTGATTGTAGTTCCTTTTGCCTTTATTCTTATGGAATTTACACATTTCCAAAGTTACTTAAGTTAGCATTCCTTTTCCCCCTATAAAACACACCTCCTCAACTGAGGTTGTTTTATACATTGTTTTAAAATACATTTAGATTATCTTGTCACAAATCGCATTCTTTCCTGGGATTCCCCACCTGCTACATTATCTTTTTAAATTGTATTCATTTATGTTCACTCTTGGTGCTATAAAGCTCAATGTGTAATGTGAGGTATATACCATTACAGTGTCATGAAAATAGATCCAGGCCCCTAAAACTCGCCTGTGCTTTGCTGTTTAATCCTGCTCCCCTCTCCTGAACTCTAGGCAACCACTGATCTTTACTGTCTTTATAGTTTTGTCTTTTCTAGAATGTCGTGTAGTTGGAATCATACAGTATGTAACCTTTTCACAGTGGCTTCTTTCATTTAGCCCTATGAATTTAAGGTTCCTTCATGTCATTGTGTGGCTTGATAGCTCATTTTTAAAATTATTGAATAATGTAACATGTATCAATGTATGACTATAGCACAGATTTTTTTTAATCCATTCACTTACTGAATGACATCATGGTTGCTTCTAGTTTTGGCAATCATGAATAAAACAGTAGTAAACGTTCTCATGAGGTTTTTATGTTACATAAGTTTTGAAATCAACTGGGTAAATATCCTGGAGCATGATTGCTAAATTGTATTATAAGCCTGTCTTTAGATTTGTAAGAAACTGACAAACCATCTCCTAAAATGACTATACCAATTTTCATTCCCATCAGCTATAAATAAGAGATCACGCTGCTCCATGTCCTCACCAGCATTTGTCATTGGTAGTGTTTAGATTTTAGCCATTCTAACAGATTCACAGTGGTATCTTATTATTGTTTCAAATTGCAATCCCCTAATGACATAGGTTGAACATCTTTTTGCATGCTTATTTGCCATCTGTACTTCTTTTTTGGTGAATTATCTCTTAAGATCTTTTGTCTGTTTTTAATTGGATTGTTTATTTTCTTACTGATGAGTTTTAAGAGTTCTCTGTATATTTTTGGTTACTGGTCATTTACCACGTACGTGTTTTGCAAAGATTTTCTTCCAAACTGTGCCTTATTTTTCTTTCTCTTAACAAGGTCTTTTCAAAGAGAAGGTTTTGATTTTAATAAACTCCAACTTACCATTTTTAAATGAATCATGTTATTGTTGCCTTTTCAAAAATTTCATTGCCAAACCTAAAGTCACCTACATTTTGTTATATTTCCTTCTTGAATTTTTTATGGATTTGCATTTTACATTTAAGCTTATGATCCATTTAAAGTTATGTTTTGGAAAGATGTTAAGCCTGTTTCTAGGGTGTGTGTGGGTGTGTGTGGGTATGTGTGTGTGTGTGTGTGAATGCCTGGTTGTTCCTCCATCATTTTTTGAAAAGTGTATCCTTTTTCCATTTAATTGTCTGCCTTTTTTTCAAATATTTCCTGACTATTTTTGTATAGGTCTATTTATTGGCTCTGAATTCTATTCTATTAATCTCTTTATTTATTTACAAATATCATGCTGTATTGATTATTATAACTCTATATCATCTTGAAATTCACTAGTATGAGTCATCCAACTTTGTTATTCTTAAATATTGTGTTGGCTTTTTTTGTTATTTTGTTTTTTGAAATAAACCATAAAATTAATTTGTGGTTATCCACAAAATACCTAGCTAGGTTTTTGATTGGGGCTGCTTTGAATCTATAGATCAAGTTCAGATAAATTAACAATTTAATAATATCGAGCCTTCCAATTTATGAAAACAGAATTTCCCCATTGGTTTAATTTTTTTTCAATAGAAGTTTAGTTTCCACATGTGGATCCGGGCATATTTTGTTAGATATAACAAAGCCTTTCATTTATTTTGGTGGCATTACAAATGATATTGTGTTTTTAATTTCAAATTCCATTTGTTCATTGATGGCAAAGTAACTGATTTTTATATATTAATATTATTAATGCTATATCCTGCAACTTTGCTAAAACTGATATTAGTTCCAGGAGATTTCTTGTCAATTCTTTGGGATCATGCCATCTGTGAAAAAAGACAGTTTATATTTTCCTTCCCAATCTGTATATGTTGTATTTACTTTTCTTGTCTTATTGCACTACTAGGATTTCAGGATGATGCTAAATAGGCATAATGAGAGGGGACATTCTTATCTTGTTCTTAATCTTAGGTGGAAAACATCTAGTTTCTTATCATAATGTTAAACATAAGTGGGTTTTTTTTTGTAGATGTTCATTACCAAGTTCCCCTCTAATATTAATTTTTTGTCATGAATGGTGTTAGGTTCTGTTAAATGCTATTTCTGCATTTATTGTTATGATCATGTCATTTTTCTTCTTTATCCTGGTGACATAGTCATTTACAAAACTTGATTTTTGAGTCTTCAACCATCCACACATATCTGAAATGAAACTTGCTTGGTTGTGGTGCATACTTTTGTTACACATTGCTGGACACAATTTGATAATATTTTACTAAGGATCTATGTTTATGAGAGATATTGGTCTGTAGTTTTCTTTTCTTGTAATGTCTCTTTTTTGGTCATAAATGACTTCTTTTTTATTTTTTATTTTTAATTATTATGGGTACATAATAACATAATAGTTGTATGTCTTTACAGGGTACATGTGATGTTTTGATGCAGGCATCCAATGTGAATTAGTAAAATCAGTGCAATTGGGGTGCCTATCACCTCGGGCATTTATCATTTCTTTTTGTTAGGAATATTCCAGTCCCGCTGTCTTAGGTATTTTAAAGTATGCTTTAATTTATTGTTGATTAAGTCACTTTGTTGTGCTATCAAATATTGTTCATTCTATCTAACTATATTTTTGCATATATTAACCATCTCCCCTTTATACCCCACTTCCCACTACCCTCCCCAGCCTCTGGTAACCATCATTCTATTCTCTATCTCCATGAGATCAATTGTTTTTGACAATTTGTTCCCACAAATGAGTGAGAACATATGAGATTTGTCTTTCAGTGCTTGGGTTATTTCACTTAACAGAATGCTCTCTGCTTCCATCCATGTTGTTGCCAATGTCAGGATTTCATTCTTTTTTTGTGGCTGAATAATATTCCATTGTGTATATGTACTCCAATTTCTTTATCCATTTATCTCTTAATGGACACTTAGGTTAATTCCAAATCTTAGTTATTTTGATTAGCTGTACAAGATACATGGGAGTGCAGAAGTCTTTTCAATATACTAATTTCTTCTTCTTTGTATACATACATAGCAGTGGAATTGCTTGATCATATGGTAATGCTAGTTTTAGTTTTTTGAGGAACCTCCCTACTGTTCTTCATAGTGGTTGCACTAATTTACATTCCTACCAACAGTGTATGATGGTTCTCCTTTCTCCATATCTTCACCAGATTTTCTTATTGCCTGTCTTTTTGATAAAAGCCATTTTAACTGGGTGAGATAATAGCTCATCTTATTTTTGATTTGCATTTCTCTGATGACTAATGATGTTGAGCAATTTTTCATGTACTTTTTGGCCCTTTGCATGTCTTCTTTTGAGAAATGTATATTCAGATCCTTTGCCCATTTTTAATTGGATTATTTGATTTTTTTCATATTGAGTCATTGGAGCTCTATATGTATTCTAGTTATTAATCCCTTGTCAGATGGATAGTTTGCAAATATTTTCTCCTATTCTATGGGTTGTCTCTTCCCCTTGTTGATTGTTTCCTTTGCTGTGCAGAAGCACTTTTTTTTAACTTAATGTGATCCCATTTATCCAATTTTGCTTTGGTTGCCTGTGTTGCGGGGGGTATTACTAAAGAAGTCCCTGCCCAGACCAATGTCCTAAAGTGTTTCCCCAATGTTTTCTTTTAGTGGTTTCAAAATTATAGGTCTTAGATTTAAGTTTCCAATCCATTTTGATTTGATTTTTGTATATGATGAGAGATGAGGGCTTATTTTTATTCCTCTGCATATTGATATCCAGTTTTCCTGGCACCATCTGTTGAAGGGGCTGCCCCTTCCTCATTTTATGTTCTTGGCACTTTGTTAAAGATAAGTTCACTATGGATGTGTAGATTTATTTCTGGGCTTTCTATTCTGTTCCAATGGTCCATGTGTCTGTTTTTATGGCGATGTCATGCTATTTTGGGGTTACTACAGCTTTATAGTATAATTTGAAGTCAGGTAATGTAATTCCTCCAGTTTTGTTCTTTTTGCTCAGGATGGCTTTGAGTACTCTGGGTCTTTTGTGGTTTTAGGATTAATTTTTTCTATTTCTGTGGAGAATGTCATCGCTTTTTTGATCAGGACTGCAATGAATCTGTAGATTGCTTTGGATAGTATGGACATTTTAAAAATATTGATTCTTCAAATCCATGAGCATAGAATATCTTTCCATTTTTTGTGCCTTCTTCAATTTCCTTCTTCACCATTTTACAATTTTCATTATAGAGATCCTTCTCTTCTTTGGTTAAGTTTATTCTTAGGCATTTTGTTTTCTTTGTCACTATTGTAAATATAATTACTTTCTTGGTTTCTTTTTCAGATTGTTTACTATTAGCATATAAAAATGCTACTGACATTTGCATTTTGATTTTGTAACCTGAAACTTTACTGAATTTATCAGTTCTAATACATTTTTTTAATGGAGTCTTTAGGCTTCCATAGATATAAGATGATATAGTCTGCAAACAAAGATAATTTGACTTCTTCCTTTCTAATATGGATGCTTTTTGTTTCCTTCTCTTACTGATTGTTCCAGCTAGAAATTCCATTACTATTCTGAATAACGGTGATGAAAGTGGGCATCCTTGCCCAGTTCTAGATCTTAGAGGGAAGGCCTTCCCTTTTTCCCCATTCAGGATGGTACCACGTGAGTCTGTCACATATGTCTTTTATCATATTGAGGTAAGTCCTTCTATATCCACTTTTTTGAGTGTTTTTATTGTGAAGGAATGATGAATGCTATTGAATGCTTTTTCAGCATCAGTTGAAATAATCATATGGTTTGTGTCCTTTGTTCTGTTGATATGATGTGTTACATTGATTGATTTGCATATAATGAACCATCCTTTCATCCCTGGGATGAATCCCAATTGACTATGACAAATAATCTTTTTAATATGTTGTTGAATTCAATTTGCTAGTATTTGGCTGAGGATTTTTACATCTGTGTTCATCAGAGATATTGGCCTATAGTTTGTTGTTGTGCCTTCATCTGGTTTTGGTGCCAGGGTTATACAGGCCTTTTAGAATGAGTTTGGAAGTATTCCCTCCTCCTTGATTTTTTTGGAATAGCTTAAGTAAGATTGATATTAGTTCTCTGAATGCTTGGTAGAAATCAGCAGTGAAACCATTGGGTACTGGGTTTTTCTTTATGAGAGTTTTTTTTTTTTCTTTTCTTTTTAAATTCTGTCTTGTTACTTTTTATTGGTTTATTCAGGTTTTGGATTTCTCCCTCTTTCAATCATGGTAGGTTGTATGTGTCTAGGAATTTATCCATTTCTTATAGGTTTTCCAATTTATTGATGCATTGTTGTTCATAGTAGTCTTTAATGATCCTTTGGATTTCAGTAGCATCAATTGTAATGTCTCCATTTTCATTTCTGGTTTTATTTATTTGGGTCTTCTCTCTTTTTTTATTGTCTGGTTAAAGGTGTGTTAATTTTGTTTATCTTTTTGAAAACCAACTTTTCATTTTGTTGATCTTTTCCATTGGTTTGTTGTTGTTGTTGTTTGTTTTCATTTCATTTTGGTTCTGATTTTCATTTTTTTCTTCTACTAAGGACTTATACTACTCAGAATTCTCCAGAGAAACAGAAACAGAACTAATAAACTAATAGGGTTTATTAGAGATATGTGAGAGACAGAGAGAGAGAGAGGAGGTTATTTATTTTAAGAAATGGCTCATGTGATGTTGGAGATTGGCAAATCCAAAATTTACAGGGCGTGTGGGGGTCAGGCACTTTGTTAGGCTGGAGAAAAACAGAAGAGCCCAGGTTGGAGTTCAGGTCAAAAGGCCATCTGTTGTCATAATTTCTTTTTGGTCAGGGAATGCCAGTTTTTTTTATTCAGACCTTCGACTGAATGAATGAGGTTCACTCACACTACAGAGGGCAGGCTGCTTTACTCAAAGTCCACCAATTTAAATGTTAATCTCATCCAAAACCACACTTATAGAAACATCCAGAATACTGTTAGACCAAATATCTGAACACAGTGGGCCAGTCAAATTGACAATTAAAATGAACCATCACACCAAGTGAAACAAAGGTGATTCATACCACCCAATGCTTTGTCGTTTAGTGTATCCATTGTACAGTTGAATTTGATGTCTGTCTTTACATGTGAATGCTTATGATTTGTTTGGAAGAACCGTACAGAGATTAGCTTTCTTTGAATCTGGGACAGACACTATTGATGTGCAGATGTGGAAAAATGGATTTTCTTCTAAGTAATGTTTATTTTAATATAAATGTTTCTTCACAAAATCTTTTCATTTCTTTTTAATTCTTAGAAATAGGCATGATTATAGGATTTCAGCTGTATGATAGAAGATTCTTATAAAGGGGTTTTAATTTGTTTTTTGAGGGAATAATACAAACTATAATATAACTTGATTGCTTGAGAACTTCAAATTCTACTCATGCTGAAACCCTCATACAGGCTGTGGGGTAACTGGAGATCCTGGCACCCATCCCACTCAGGGAGCTGGAAAGAGTTAAGACAGAGACAGCATCAAGGGACTGGCCATCCTCCCTCCTCCTGGAGCACCCTCAGCTGAGAACCTGCTGACCCTGACAGAAGACTGCCCTATTATACCTGGTCACCATACCCCCAAGTTAAAGTTCTTTGTGCTTGCCTATATGATCACTTGCTGTTTCTGGGTGCAGCCCAGAGAATTTCCTGGCCTGCTGCCACCAGAGCCCTGGTACATAAAATCCCCAGATAAACTCATGTCTCTTTTCTCTGGTGCCCCAGTTTCCTTCTTTGGTGTTGGCTCATGTTATGCAGAGGCTTTAAAGGCCGTTAATCAGCAGGACACAGCTTAATTTAACCAATAGAGAAACTTTGTATTTGTGAAGTCTTCAGGTATATTTATTAATAGATCATTTTTCTGGTTTATGTACATAATTTTTACTTTTAAACTTTAAAAAACAGCTAATTTTTAATAATTATATCATGATAATTTTATTGACTGTCAGTTATATACACAGATTGCGTATCTTTTATCTAAAATGCTCAGAATCAGAAGTGTTTCAGATTTCATACGCTTTCAGATAGGTAAACTGTGTTTATCCAGTTTGAGGAACATTAGGGAAAATACATAAAGAAAATGAGTAAAACTTAGAGGCCTGTATCCCTTCTCCAAGTGTACCAAAACATGCATAAGAATTTCAAAAAAATGGGAGGGGGAAAAAGGTGTATAAAGAACATTTGAAGAAAAGACTTAAAAATCTTCCTCAATATAAAAACAATTAAATTACACATCTGAGAAGTTTAAAGAAATCCAAATAGTGTAAACTAAAAGAAGTCTATTCCTTGATACTTCGTAGTCAAATGTTTGAAACCAAAGTTGGAGAGAATTGTTAAAGATACAAGAAAGAAATCACTATTAAAATGCAAGGAGTCCACAATAAGATTAATACTTGACTTCCCATCAGAGACTGTGGACAACAGTGGTGTAATATATTTAAAGTTCTGAAAGAATAAAGAGTATTACCTGAGAATTCTATATCCAGCAAAAACTATTCTTTAAAAATTAGAAAGACATTAAACCATCCCCAGATAGACAAAAGCTGAGAGTTTGTCACCAGCGGAACTGCCCTACGATAAATGCTAACGGAAGACCTTCAGGCTGAAATGGAAGGATGCTAGACAGTAACTAGAATCCACATGAAGAAGTCACCACAAAAAAGAACATCGGTTAAATAATTCAATCAATCTCTCTATCTATCTGCAACAAAGTAAAAATATAGCTTTGTTTGTAACCCTTTTTGCCTCTTACTTTATTTAAAAGACAAATGTAAACCACAAAGGACTGCATGAGAGAGCACCAGTGTCCCCCAGGAAGCAGGAGGGGCAGGGGTGAGGGCAGAGCCCTGGCCACAATCTTTGCCAGAGTTTCTGTGGGAAGGTGAGTCAGGGCAGGTAATAGCTTAGGCCTGGCCAGTTTGAATAATATCAATGGCTCTAAGCTATAGAGGTGGTTCCTGGTGGCTTCGTCCATGGCCCTAAAATCATTACAGCAGAGGAATACAAAGATGTGCCCCATAACGACATTTCAGTCAACTATGGATTGCATGCGTGACAATGGTCCCATAAGATTATAACGGAGCTGGAAAATTCCTATCACCTGGTGATGTCGTAGCTGTCCTAATGTCTTAGCGCAACGTATTACTCATGTTTGTGATGCTGCTGGTGTAAATAGCCCTGCAGTGCTGCACGTCACATGAAAGTATAGCAGTACAATTACGTGCTATATAATCAATTTTATCAATATTTATAATCAAGTGCATAATACTTGATAACGATAAAAGACTATGTTACTGGTTTATGTAGATACCATACTGTACTTTTTATATTACAGTTATTTTAAAGTGTACTTCTCCTACATATATAATAATATATAATTATATATGACACTATATGTGAAATATATCATAAAATGGCCCCGGGCAGGTCCTTCAGGAGGCGTTTCAGAAGACGGTCTTGTTATCGTAAACACGTGTCATTGTCCCTGAAGACCTTCCAGTGGGACAAGATGTGGAGATGGAAGACAGTGATATTGATGATCCTGACCCTTTGTAGGCCTAGGCTAATGTGTGTGTTTGTGTCTTAGTTTTTTATAAACAAAGTTTAAAAAGTAAAAAACAAAAATATTTAAAAATAGAAAAAAGCTTATGGGATAAAATTATAAAGAAAAAAATATTTTTATTCAGCTGTACAATGTGTGTTTTAAGCTGAGAGTTATTACAGAAGAGTCAGAGAGTTTAAAAATTAAAAAGTTTATAAAGAAGTTGCAGTAAGCTGAAATTAGTGTATTATTGAAAGAAAATATTTTTTTATAAGTTTAGTGTAGCCTAAGTATACAGCAATTATGAAGTCTTCAGCAGTGTAGAGTAACATCCTTGACCTTCACATTCATTCACCACTCAGCCACTGATTCACACAGTCCTACCAGCTCCATTCATGGGAAGTGGTAAGTGCCCTTAACACGTGTACTTTTTTTTTTTTTTTTTTTGGAGACAGAGTCTTACTCTGTCACCCCTGCCTCTGCGAGAGTGCAGTCGTGTCCTCACAGCTCACTGCAACCTCAAACTCCTGAGCTCAAGAGATCCTCCTGCATCAGCCACCTGAGTAGCTGGGATTACAGGCATGTACAACCACCCCCGGCTAATTTTTCTATTTTTCATAGAGACAGGGTCTCACTCTTGCTCAGGCTGTTCTCAAACTTCTGAGCTCAAGAAATCTTCCGGCCTCAGCCTCCCAGAGTGCTAGGATTACAGGCAGGAGTCACTGTTCCCAGACCATAGTGAGTGAAACTAAAAACATAAACATATGGGAAAACATCTGAAAAAATATGGATTGGAAAACTTAATGTCGTGAAATGACAACATCCCCTAATAATATAATATTCCCTAAATTGATCTGAAAATTTAATGCAATCCTTCTGAAAGTCTAGTTTCCTTGTTTGCAGAAATGTATAAGCTGATCTTAAAATTCATGTGGAAATCCAGAAACCCAGGTAGCCACAATAACCTTGGGGCAGGGGGAGACTGTATGATACTAGCATAAGAATAAACATATAGATCAATGAAATAGAATTGAGAGTAAATGTAAGTAAATTATTGTATTTATGATCAATCGAATTCCAATAAGGATGCCAAGACAATTCAATGGCTAAAAAAGGGTTTCAACAAATGGTGCTGAGACAAATTGACATTGTGTAAAATAATGATGTTGGACCTCTACATAATACCATATATAAAAATTAAAGAGTCATTTCCTGGTTTTGGTATCAGGCTGATGTTGGCTTTGTAAAATGTGTTGGAGAGGATTCCTTCCTTCCATGTAGTGGAATAATTTCTGCAGGATAGGCACCAGTTCTTCTTTGTAGATCTGGTAAAATTCAGGTGTGAAACCATCTGGTTTGGGACTTTTTATTTTTACAAAGGTTTTTTATTGCTGCTCTACTTTTGGTACTTGATAATTGGTCTGTTCGGGAATTCTATTTGTTCCTGATTGAGCCTAGGGAGGCTGTGTGTTTCTAAGAATTTTTATTTCCTCCATGTTTTCAAATTTACATGCTTAGAGATTTTAATAGTATTCATAGATGATATTTTGTATTTCCATGGTATCAGTTGTAATTTCTCCTTTCTCATTCTTGGTTGAGCTTATTAGAGTCCTTTCTTCTCTGTTTCTGGTTAATATAGTGAGAGGCATGTCAACATTCTTTATTTTTTCAAAGAACTAATTTTTGGTTTTATTAATATGTTCTGTATAGTTTTTGTTATTGATTTCATTTAGTTCTGCTCTGATCTTGGTTATTTCTTGTCTTCTGCCGGATTTGGGATTGGTTTGTTCATTCTTTTCCAGTTCTTTGAGATAATTCATTAGATTGTTGATTTATGATCTTTCTGTCTTTTGGATTTAGGCATTAACGGCTATAAAATTTCCTCTCAGGACTGCTTTAGCTGTGTCCCACAGAATTTGAGAAGTTGTGTTCCCTTTATCATATAGTTCAAAGAATCTTTTGATTTCTACCTTAATTTCCTCCTTGACCCAATAATCATTCAGCAAAGGTTGTTTGGTTTTCGTGACTTTGTGTAAAGATGAGTGTTAAGCAAATGGCTACAGAATGGGAGAAAATATTCACATGCAACACATCTAATAAAGGGCTTATAACTAGAATCTATATAAATTCAGGAAAATCAACAAGAAAAACTCAAACAACCCCATTAAAAAGTGGGCAAAGGACAGGAACAGAAACTTTTCAGAAGAAGACAGACTACTGGCCAAAAAACATGAAAAAAATGCTCAATATCTGTAATAAACAGGCAATTGCAAATCAAAACCCTCAATGGGATATCATTTAACTAAAGCGAGAATGACTTACATCAAAAAGTCCCCAAACAACAAATGTTGGCATGGATGCAAAGAGATAGGAACACTCCTACACTGCTGGTGGGACTGCAAACTAGTATAACCTCTGTGGAAAGGAGTATGGAGATACCTCAAAGAGCTACAAGTATAACTACCATTTGATCTAGCAATCCCATCACTGGGCATCTACCCAAAGGAAAAAGAGACATTCTATAAAAAAGCTTTCTACACTCAAACGTTCATAGCAGCACAATCCACAATTGCAAAGATGTAGAAACAACCCAAGTGCCCATCAATACATGAGTGGATTAATAAAATGTGGTATATGTATACCATGGAGTACTACTCAGCTGCAAAAAACGATGGTGATCTAGCACCTTTTATATCATCCTGGATAGACCTAGAGCCCATTCTACTAAGTGAAGTATCACAAGAATGGAGAAATAGGCACTGCGTGTACTCGCCATCAAATTGGTACTAATTGATCAACACTTATGTGCACATATGGTAATAACTTTCATCAGGTATCAGGCAGGTAAGAGGGGGAGAAGGGTATGAGTATATTCACTCATAATGGGTGCGGTGCATGCTGTCTGGAGGATGGGCATGCCTGGAGCGCTAACTCAGGTAGGGCAAAAGCAATATGTGTAACCTAAACATTTGTTTCCCTGCAATATTCTGAAATAAAAAGAAAAGGAAGAAATAATGCTGAGATTTTTCTAAAATTAATGAGAGACAACAAACTCCAGAGAAAAGCAAATCCAAGAACAGCAAACAGTACACGTGTGCACTCACTCACACACACACACACACACACACACACACACACACACGTAGGTACATTCTACTCAATCTTCAAGAAATCAAAGATAAAAAAATAGAACAATAAAAACTTGAAGACTGTTAAGACAACCAAAATATACCCAGGAGCAAATCTAAGAACTGCCTTAATCTTCTCGTCAGTGGCATTCTACTGAAAATACGGTATTGCATGAAAAAACAAAACTTTTAACTCAGAATTCTCTTTCCAGAAAATGTATTCTTCTAATATTATGATGAAATTAAAGATCATTAGACAAACAAGAGTCAAGAGAACTCATTGTCAGCAGTTATGTACTACATAAATTAATGAAGGAAGCTAAAAAATGGTAAAAAATACGGTAAACATAACACATATATATTTTTATTTTTAGATGATTTACAATATAATTTCCCTAAAGTGAAAGTAGTAACACACATTGAGCGATTTATAATATATCTAGAAATATCAATGTGTGACAATATAGTAAGGTTTTTTAGGAAAGAGAGCTAATAGGATATTTGTTAATAAAATTAGTTCTTTTATTAAATATAGTCTAACAGCCATTTAAAATTTATAGATTATTTACTTGAATTTTATATATGTATATGTTTATAATCTGAACTGAATACATTTGGCCAACCAAAAAAAAAAAAAAACAATTTAAGTTAGAATATATTGGTAAAAGAATGAAAAACATAGTCCTTGAAAATATGAATCAAAAGACAGCTAAAATGACAGTAAAATCAGTCAAAGTAGATCTTAACAATTCTCACCAAAAAAAAAAAAAAAGATAACTAAAAAGTAAGTCACTATGTGAGGTCACAGATGTGTCAATTAACTTGGTTATAATAGTCATTTCACAATTTATACGTATGTCAAATAGTCTTGTGCACTTTAAATATGTACAATTTTATTTAGAAATTATACTTCAATTAAACTGACAAAAAATACACTGAGCATTAATATAGGAGAAAAGAAAGAAACTATATATAATATGAAGAAAAATACTACTAAGTTCATTTTAAGTTTATTTACATCTTAAGAAAAAATAAAAAATAAATAATTGAATTATTAACAAAATAAATATTATCAGACATAAAGAGTATTTGCATAATTGTAAAGAAGGCAATTTATCAAAAGACTGAATGATCCTAAATGCATATGCACTAGTAGGACTTCAAAGCATGAAAGTCAAAACTTAAAAACAGAAAGGAAAATTAGAGAAACCTGTAATTATAGTTGTAGACAACAATAGTTTTCTCAGTATCTGATGGAATAAACACACAGAAAATAAGTATGTGTATGTAGAAGATGGGAATAACACCATTTACAAATCTTACCTGACAGATAAAAGATTATTCCACTGCACAGTAGCAGAATACACATATTTTTTAAGATTGATTGACAGACTGTGACCAGGTCTGGCACATGACCTATTGCTGCACAAACTGTGACCTAAGGGTGTACATTGTTTAACATTTTAAAGGGTTGTAAAAACCAATAAACCAACTAACAAACAAACAAAGAGTATAATACAGAAAGTATATTTGGCCCTCAAACTCTAAAATATTTAGGTCTTCTTGATAAAACAGAAAAAGTTTACTGAACTGTTTTCCTGTGGTAGACCCTAATTTAAATCTAAAGTAATTTATAAGGTTCAACATTATGTAAAACATGTGTTATGGCCACAACAGAAAAGAAAAATATATCAAAAATCCCCAAATATTTAGAAATTAAACAACATATTTCTCAATTACCCATCTGTCAAAGCAGGAATCAAATAGGAAATTAAAAAAAATTGTATTGAATGAAAGTGAAAACATTACACATCAAAATTTGTGAGATGCAGTAAAATATACTTAGAAGGAAACTTTCAGCAATAAAAGCTATGTTAAACACAAAATTATGCTTTAATTTCCTTTTCTAAGGCATGGTTTAACTAATTTTTGTCCTGTGAAGAAACAAAGAGTAGCTTTTGATGGTCACATATAGTTTCTACTGTATATTTTTTTATTTCTTTTCTTACAAACATTTAAATGCTAAAAACTATTCTGAACTCATTGGCCTTATAAAAACAGGCCACAGAGTTTCACTATCCAATATAATCAGCATTCTAATAAAAAAGTAGAACAAGATACATGAATAAAAGTTATTAATATATGTCCTTTATAGTTACAGATTTTGTGTGCTAAAAAGTCATTGTGGGCACAAAGGCTGTGAAATGTCTCTCCTATGTTTTTTCTGTAAGTTTTATTGTTGAAGTGTTTACATTGAAGTTCATTGTCAATTTTGACAATGTCTGTATATGTTGTGAAGTACTTATCAAGATTCATATTTTTCTAAATAGACATCTAGTTGTTCTAACATCGTTTGTTTAAAAAAAAAAATCCTGTCTTTCCTAATTGAAATACATACACGCAATTTGCCTAACATAGACTGACCACATTTATGTGCATTGTTATGTTAATGTGCTAGGGTTTCCATCCCAAACTACCACAGACTGGGTGGCTTAAATAACAGAAAATTCCTTTTCACAGTTCTGGAGGCCAGACATCTGAAATCAAAGTGTCAGCAGAGTTGGTTTCTTTTGAGGCCTCTCTGCATATATTATCATTATAATTAACATAATGTAATAACATAATTGCATACCACTAGCATATTAGTTTTTTGCTGCACATTTTATTATGCAATTGACTCAATGTATACTAGGTTTTGTTGTTGTTATTATTGCTGTTAGAACACATAATTACATCGCAGAATGTAACATAAACCAGAAAATTGCTAATGAGGCTGTGAATAGATTTTTTTTTCAGAAAGGATGTCTGTGGACATTTGTAGATAGGCTATACAAGCACTCAAGCATTTTAATTTCATTTAAGAGTCTTAAAGTCTTTTTTTCTAGAACTAGAGCCTGTG
The DNA here is from genome assembly GCA_004363605.1 of Indri indri. Taxonomy (NCBI): domain Eukaryota; kingdom Metazoa; phylum Chordata; class Mammalia; order Primates; family Indriidae; genus Indri; species Indri indri. Next base: position 34,704 of record RJWJ010015848.1, read on the forward strand.
CTTCTCCCATGGAAGCAGTGATGAGCTGGGCTGACTCAGCGGCCACATCGCCACAATACTGTCACATTAACCACTGGCTTTGATGATGGATGTCACTCAGCTCCATTTCCTCATGTCATTTGCAATGACATTTACTTTCATGACCCACAGATGTAACCGTCCTTCTCTTTTGGAACATGGATCATGTTTAGACACTAGACACATTCTTATTTCAAACAAGAATTAAATCAAATTTATCATTTACTGCAATTACACTGAAGCCTTCATAGTATGTGACAATTATGTTTGCTTTTATGTATATATCTTCAAGCCTACAGACTGGGGAAGGAGCTGATACTAAGTCAGTAACTTACATCAGTTTGTTTAATTTACTTAATCTAGAAACAGTATAGGGAGGAAGACATTATTACTATCATTTCTGATACATAAACAATGAGACCAAGGTTTGGAGGAGTTAGATAAATGACACAAAGTCAGAATTTTAATATAGAGAGAAGTTAATATTTGAATTTAGAGCTGCCAAATTCACAATTCTTTGTTCTTTTCAATCTTAAAAATCTACGAAATCAGAAATAAGCAAGCCTAAGAGATAATGTGTGCTAAATATATATGTCCTCAAACGAGACATTTCCTGTTCCTTGTTATTGTAATTCCATGTCAGCTTGCACAGCTTTCTGTACTTTCATACGATCACGGCAAAGAAGTGTGTGTGTGCATGTACAACCCAACATACCATTGTTTTATAAATGGGATCATATTATGTACATTTTGCTACATATTAAAGTTCTTT